>JAJIBD010007603.1:0-81709 GCA_021461705.1 Cryptotis parvus | reverse complement strand
GTCTTGGATTCTCTGGCGCTGCTTGAATTTGCTAAACAGGAATGAAGTGTGTGGTGGGGGTGTGGCTATATGGGACCACCTGGAAATCACCTTGTCAAACTCCTCGTGGGGCATTTGCTGGCCCCTTTGATCCCAGCCACCAGTAGGCTCGCCTTGAGTAATGCCAGGTGTGGCCAAAACAAGTTCATTTCCCTTGGGGGACTGGGCAGATACCCCAGGAGTCATACATGGGCCCCTGGACCCTCGGGGAGGCATTTGGGGTCGCCCTCCTGGCTGTCCCAGCATGGTGGGCGTGGTCCCACCACCTCGAGCACTGCTGGGATCCCCACCCCACACTCTAGAGAAGCTCCTTTAGCCAAACTTTTAAAAACGCCTTTTTACACCCGACGATCCTTTCTACAGAAAATGTTCCAGTTGGTGACCCCTCGAGCCGTTCTCCATTTCCTTAGGGAACCCCCAAGGCTGCAGGACCAAGGGGCAGCGATGGCACCTCAGTGCTCAGGCGCCAAGCCCACGCCAAGCGGCAGCGATGGCACTCCGGTGCTCAGAGCGCCGAGCCCGCCAAGCCGGCAGAGATGCCCCGGTGCTCCAGGCGCCGAGCCCCGCCAAGCCGGCAGCGATGGCACCTCGGTGCTCAGGCGCCGAGCCACGCCAAGCCGGCAGAGATGCACCTCGGTGCTCAGAGCGCCGAGCCCCGCCAAGCCGGCAGACACACAGACTTTCACTGCGTATCTCTTGTTCCATCATGTTTAGTTAATGGAGCTGATCTGACATTTAGTCTTGAAAACTCCCCGCCTGCCGCTCCTGCCCCATTAGGTCCTGTTAGGCCGAGTTCCTGTGTGCGTGGACGCGCTCCGAGACGTTTCCTGGAAGAGGTGGTCACCTGGGTGGCGGCGCGGGTGCGGTTCTGGACTCTCCCCTTCCCGGGGGCAGTTTCTAGAAAACCAGACGGGGACCCACCGTGTCCGAGCACGCCCAGGTGGTCAGTGCCTTGTCCAGGCGCTCGCTGGCAGAGTCCACGTTCCGGGCCGTCGGCTGAGCTGGCTAGGGGGCTCGTTGCTTCTCTGCTTCCCTTTATCTGTGCCCTGTCCATGGAGGAGCGTGGGGGACGCTGTCAGCTCAGACTACAGAGGCCCCGAGCACGAGGGTCCGTCCTGCCCGGAGGGGGGGGTCTGCAGAGCTGGGGCTGGAGTTGGGGCGGCCGGGTGTGGGTCTGAATTGGCTTCATCTTTTGGAGAGAAGCCGTGGCGGGCTGAGCCCAGGAACCCCCTTCTCGGGAAGCAGCAGGTGTTTCCACCTGCTTGGACGGGCTCCAGGGAGGCTGGAGAGTCTTCCCTCGCGCCTGGCTCCCCGGGCCTCGCGGCTTCCCCGCTCCGGGCTGAGGGAGGCCCTCTGGAGGCCTCTGCCTGTCTTTCGGCTGGGCCCACCCAAGAGAGCTTCCAGCCCCTGTACCTGCCACTGTACTGGGAAAACTGCGTTTCTCCTGGGTGGGGCCGGCCTGTCCTCCCTGCACCCATCTCTCTGCCTTCTCTGTGGCTGCCCGGCCACACCTGTGTTGGGGCTGGGAGCAGGCTTCCCGCTGGACACGACCTGGGGGTGGCTGTGGTCACTCTCGTTTGCTCCCTCCAAAGCCTTTTGCTGTTGTGTTGTGCTGCGTGGTCCGGGCAGTAAAGGCCAGGCGTCGGGCTTTCAGACAGCAACGGCGCACGGCGTTGCTCAGAGCTTGCTCCCTGGCTGGGCTCTGAGCCCTCCCAGGCTGTGGTGCCCGTTGCCCAAATGAGCAACTGACGTTCAGTCGGTGCCGCCCACTGCAGGGCAGCCTGGATGCGGCACTCGCGTCCACCAGCACAGGTGACCAGAGGCCCGGCCAGCCTGTTCCTCTTACACTACAGCTATTACGAGCACAGCGCAGGGAGCGCAGGGGAGCTGTGAGGCGGGAACGGGCCCATGGTCCTGTGATCAGAGCCTGTGTTTCCCTGCCACACCGGGAGGCACCCAGGGGACCATGAGGTGCCCGGAATGAAGCCCAAGGATGTGCTCTGACCCTGGGTCGGCTCCTGGCCCAGCAGGGGACTGTCTCGTCCCGGGACAGCCGTGGGGCAGGCAGCACCCGCTGCCCACAGCGCCCGCAGCCTGGCCAGTGGCCCCGACTAGGACCTCACAGAGATTCTCTGCTCTGTGGTTTTGTTTTGCTTTGGGGTCACACCTGGCGAAGTTCAGGGGCTCCTCCTGGCTCTGCAGTCAGGAATCACTCCTGGCGGTGCTCGGGGACCTTATGGGATGCCGGGATCAAACTCAGCTGTGTGCTGTGTGCAGGGCAAACACCTTCCCCGCTGTGCTGTGTGCAGGGCAAGCACCCCTCCCCGCTGTGCTGTGTGCAGGGCAAACACCCTCCCGCTGTGCTGTGTGCAGGGCGAGCACCCTCCCCGCTGTGCTGTGTGCAGGGAAGCACCCTCCCGCTGTGCGGTGTGCAGGCGAGCACCCTCCCGGCTGTGCTGTGTGCAGGGCAAACACCCTCCCCACTGTGCTGTCTGTCCTGTGTCTTGCTCTGGCGTCTCTGCCCTTGGCCTCGGGTCTGTTTCTAGCGGCAGTCGGCTGCAGTCCTAGAGGGTGTCTAAGAGGTGAGAGCAGACGCCTCCAGCAGATGGGGCAGAAGCTGTGGGGCGACGGGTTCGAGTGCAGCCGCCCTGTCTAAGGAGAGGGGGGAAAGGCCAGGCGTTGGGTTTCAGACAGCAGCAACAGCCCTGGGGGCATCGGACAAACAGCCAGGGGCGTGTTCAGAACCAGAAACCCAGGGGGCTGCGGCCAGCGCCTCCGGTAGAGCCTCTGGGCCCCCTTAGGGCACTGGGCTCCTTAGGGACACTGACCTCCCTTAGGGCACTGGACTCCCAGGGTGTTCTGGGCTCCCTTAGGGCACTGACCTCCCTTAGGGCACTGGACTCCCTTAGGGCACTGGGCTCCCTTAGGGCACTGGGCTCCCTTAGGGCACTGGGCTCCCTTAGGGCACTGGGCTCCCTTAGGGCACTGGGCCCTTAGGGCACTGGGCTCCCTTAGGGCACTGGGGCCTTGGGGCACTGGGCTCCCTTAGGGCACTGGGCTCCCTTAGGGCACTGGGCCCCTTAGGGCACTGGGCCCCTTAGGGCACTGGGCTCCCTTGAGGGCACTGGGCTCCCTTAGGGCACTGGGCTCCCCTTAGGGCACTTGGGCTCCCTTAGGGCACTGGGCTCCCTTTAGGCACTGCGGCCCCTTAGGGCACTGGGCTCCCGTGGGGCACTGGACTCCGTTAGGGCACTGGACTCACTTAGGGCACTGGGCTCCCTTAGGGGCACTGGACTCCCGTAGGGCACTGGACTCCGTAGGGCACTGGACTCACTTAGGGCACTGGGCTCCCTTAGGGCACTGGGCTCCCTTAGGGCACTGGACTGCCTTAGGGCACTGGGCTCCCTTAGGGCACTGGGCTCCCTTAGGGCACTGGACTCCCGTAGTGGCACTGGACTCCCGTAGGTGCTGGGCTCCCTTAGGGCACTGAGCCTCCCTTAGGGCCACTGGACTCCTTAGGGCACTGGCCCAGCTCATTTTCACGTGAAAAATAAACAAGGGCTGCAGGTGCTCACTCGCCTCCCCCCCGTGTGCCCGCACCCTCCACAGGGGTGACTTTTACGTGTCTCGTGTACGTGTGTAGACTCAAAGGGCTGGGCTCGACTTTGTTGGGGAGGTCTGACCCCTCACTGCTTGGCCCCTGAGCACCCCCAAACAATGAGCAAGGGTGCTGGAGTTCCCCCTCAGCACGGGATGCGCCTGCCAGAACGGAAAGGCAGAAATTGAAGCCTCTCGGGTCCGGAGCCATAGCACAGCGGGAGGGGCGTTTGCCTCGCACACAGCCGACCCGGTTGGTCCCCGGCATCCCATATGGTCCCCGAGCACCGCCAGCAGTAGCCCCTGAGCATCACCGGATTGTGTATCTCGTGGTTTTCAATGAAGCAAATCAATGAGCAAAGCCGAGGCAGGCTGGAGTGACGGTACAGAGGGTGGGATCCGGTCTCCAGCACCGCCAGGAGCAACTCCTGAGCATCTCGGGTCTGACCCAAAAAAGCAAAAAATGTAAAAATTAGTAAAATCCAGGGCCGGGCGTGGTGATGGGAAAGGGGATGATGCTGGAACATTGTATGGCTGAAACCACTCAGAGAAACTTTAACTATCTCCCTGGGACTGGAAAAACAATCCCTAGGCCAGGGGCTGAGGGCATTTGCCGCAGCAAGGTTAACCCAGGTCTGACCCGGCGTCGTGCAGGTCCCCGGAGAGATCCTTGAGCCCTCCCAGGTGTGACCCCCACCCAAAAAAAAAAAAAAAACAGCATCATTATGTGAGGCCAGGGCAGAGAACCACTGAAATTAAAAAAAGAAAAAGAATCCCCAGACGGGGCCCTTTGGGAAGCCGAACTTTGGGAAGCCGAATTCCGGTGGGAATTCCCGGAAAGTGAGGGGGCGCGTGGGAGGGGTGTCCCCGGGAGCCTCGGAGGGAGGGAGCCGGGCTGTGTTTGAGATGGGGGGCTCTGCGTGGAGGCCCTCCTCTCTTCTCTGGATAATCCCTGTTGCTGCGGCAACACGTCCGGGCCTCAGCACAGGAAGCATCTCCGTCTCTGCGTTGATCTTGTTGCGATGACCAAGAATCACGCGCTTGGAGCCGAGCCACCGTGGTCACGTGGGCTCAGGTGCCGCCCGCACACAGCTGGTTTGATCCCCGGCGCTGAATGTGGCCCCCAAAGACCCCACGAATAAGACCTGAGAACGCTGCTGTGGCCGAACCCCCAGAACAAACCCTGCGTCCGCGCACACTCTCCCGGGCAGAGCACGGCTGCCCCGCACTCACACCCCTGCCGGCCGTGGGCTGGCCCTGTGGTGTCCCCAGCCCAGAGAGGCTGCCCTGCCTTATCTTGGCTGGCCAGGCAGGGCCGGCGGGGTCCAGCGCCCCTCTGCCGAGCCTCTGGGGTCTGCGGGCATAGTGGCGTTCTGCTAAGGACACCAGGACCTTCCGCAGGCGCCTAGCTGCAGGCCAGCCTGTCCTGCTCAGAGCCCACGGGCTGGTGCGGGCTTCAGTGCAGAGTCGGGAACTGAGGAGATGGTGGTGCCAAGCGGGCAGGAAGAGCTGCCTCTCGTATGACGGCTCTGGGCACCTCAAACTGACCGGGGCCAGTGTGCCTCAAAGCGGGGCGGAGGCGCAGTGCAGAGGGTGACGTGGTCCGATCCCCAGCACCCCTGAGGCGCCCCAAGACCTGCCAGGCGTGATCCCTGAGCACTCCAGGGTAGCCGAAAACTAAACAAAAATGACAAGAAAAATGAACTCTGGAACTGTGAGTGCTCGGGGCTTGGCACGGGACCCGCCCTCCTGTAACCTGCCCCTGCACGCAGCTGAGCTTTTTGTGTTTGGGTTTGGGGCGACACCGCTGGGATCACAGCTCCGTCCTGCACGAGCATGGTGTCCGTTTGCAAGGGCCATCCCGCTGGCCAGCAAGCCCAGAGCGCCCAGCCTGCAAGCAGCAGGAGGCTGCCCCGATCTGCATCTGCCCGGACCTCGGGGGTGTGCGGGGGGTCAAAGCCGCCTGGCGTCCGCATCCCCCGGAGCTGACCCTGAGGCCAGGCTGCCCAGGTGCCTTCCCAGCCCTTCAAGGAGGACCTTGGGTTGTTGCTAACTTTGGCGATCGCGCGTATCCGTGACCAAAAGCAGTGTCACTGCCCCGGATAAGTGGCCGGGCGGGGCTGGCCTCTCTGCCATAGCTGTTCCCTTGCCCTCCAACACCACAGCAAGATGCAGAACCGTCTGCCGTGTCCGCCGGTGGCATACCCACGTCCGGAGTCCCACAGCAGTGCCAGTTTCAGCTCCTTGCCAGGCGGACAGGGAGGCGCGGTCTGAGTTTAAGTTGGCGTCTGGCAACCAGGCTGCCATTAGACCCGAACTGGGCGCCAAGGGCTGAGGGGGTTTGTTTATGGCTCCCAGCAGTGCTCGGGGGGCGGGGGTGCAGGGGCTCAAACTCTGGGTCCCCACGTGCAGACCCCAGGATCCAGCTCTCTGGACATCCCCCTGACCCGTCCAGCATTCTCCGTGCGTGCCGCTAACTGCCCTCGGTCCCTTCTCTTTGGGGACCCTGATCCCCACCCAGCTCCCCCACACACACACACACACACTCACTTGAGCTCCAGATTCTCCTTTTGCTTTTGGAAAATTGTGTATTTGGGTGCGAGGCTCAGGACGCCCGCACTGCCGCCGCTAGCGAGCACCAGGAATGCATCCCGGAGCCGTCCGAGACTCACGTCTGCGCCTGAGTCCGTCTATGAGCAAGAAAACTCCGATTCTGTGACCATAGAAGAATCCACCAGTGATTTGTCTGAGCTTTCTTCTATTTGGGTCACACCGGCCATGCTCAGGGGTTCCTCCTGGCTCTGCACTCAGGAATGACTCCTGGCGGTCATATGGGATGCCAGGGATCGAACCCAGGTGGGCCACGTGCGAGGCACATGCCCTCCCCGTGGTGCGGTCGCTGCAGCCCCCGGAGGCACCGTTGTTACAGCCGGCGAACAGTGATGCCACACCCCTCTGTCTGGTGCCTTCTCTCTGAGCTCGGAAGATCAGGCAGTAGCTTGGGAATGTTGGATGGAGGGGACACGTGGGTCTTTGTGAAAGGGAAGATTAGGGGCCGCCAGTGGGGGCAGCTGCCCAGGGGGCATGCTGGGGTCTTGTGGTGGTCCTCCAGGAAGGGGGCTGCGAGAGGGAGAGGGAAGAACACGGGCTCCCAGGCGATATCTTGGAGAACCGCCACCAAGCCTTAACATGCTGATGCCGCCTTAAAACGCGGAGATGCAGAGGCCGGGCGACAGCACAGTGGGGAGGGCGTTTGCCTGGCACGCGGCTGACCAGATTTGATCCCCGGCATCCCATAGGGTCCCCGAGCACTGCTAGGAGTAATTCCCTGAGTGCAGAGCCAAGAGGAACCCGTGAGCATCGCCGGTGTGACCCAAAAAAGCAAAATAGATGGAGATGCTCCAAACCCATCTTCACGTTTCCTTGGGGATGCCTGAGGGCAGCCACTTGCTGTCCTCTGTCCACTCCCACCCTTCCGTCCAGCACCTGCTGCCCTCTCAGCCTGGCAGCCATCACCCACCTGTGACGGTGCAGGTGCACGGCCTGCGGGCTCACACCTGAGCCTCGCGTCTGCCAAGCAGGGCTGGGGGCCAAGCTCCGCCCCTTCCCCACCTCTGAATTCTGGCCTCTGCTTCATCCGCTTCCAAGGCTTCTGAGAGCTGTTTCCACGCCATTGTTTAATCCCCTTAGCTCACTTCTTCCTGAGACTGGGGTGGGAGTCTTGGATCTCTGCGCCTCTTGTGGCAGATCTCGGCCGCTGGACCCACCGGGCAGTGAGGCCCCAAGAACCCCAGTTATGCTTAGGCGGTGGGGGCGCCCTGAGTGGGATTCAACTCAGATTCTCATCTTCCTGTCCATGGCGACTCCAGCTTTGCTTTTCTGTGTCTTTTTTTTTTAACACCTTTGCTCCCGGTTTAACTTTTGACCCACCCAAGTCCCTCGTGGACGCCTCCTGGACACAACATAGAGTGGATTGTTTTTTGTCAGCACCAAGCCCAGCAGTGCTCAGGACTTCCTCCTGGCTCTGTGTCCAGGGGTCACTCTGGCAGGGCTCAAGAACCTTGTGGGTGCCGGGATCCAAGCTGGGGCTGTCACATGTAAGCTTCAGGTCTGGTCTGGACTGTTCGTCTGGCCCCTGGAATTGGGCTTTGCTTGGGATGAAAAAAAGCAAAATCCATTTTTCTCTTTTGGGCCACCCCCCACATAAAAATAGCATAAAATAGCTTGTTTTCGCTTTGGCACCACGCCCGGCAGTGCTCAGGGCTCCTCCTGGCTCTGCACTCAGGAATTACTGCTGGCGGTGCTCTGGGCACCGTATGGGATGCCGGGATGGAACCCTGGTTGAATGTGTGCAAGGCCAACGCCCTCCCCGCTGTGCCGTCGCTCTGCCCCTGTTTCTTTTCTTCCAGGGAAGCCGGCGCCACTCCTGCCCACGGTCCTGTTTCCACGTCCACCCGTTTTCCTTCCTTCTCTGCAGCAGTCCCGTGTAGGAAGGCTGGTCTCTGCGTCAGCGACCATCTCTGCTTCTGTTCTGATGGAACACGCTGGGTTCTTTGGACAGTGCGTCTCGTTTTCTAGCTCGTGAACAGTGATAAAATGTCTATTGCTTCCTCCCTGCTCCTGGTCTTTCACCCCGTTGCAGCTGCAGCAACTGGGAGGGGCTCCCACTGCAGGAAGTGCCCGGCTGGGGGGCGTTTCTGCCCCCCCGTGTCTCATGCATGGAGCCAGGAGTGAGCCCTGAGCACTGCTAGGTGTGACCCCAAAAGCCAAAACAATAAACCCCCCAATCCCCTGGAGTGGGATGCTCAGGGGGGTTTCCCCCCCTGGCTCTGCACTCAGGAATTACTCCTGGCGGCGCTCGGGGGACCATATGGGATGCCGGGATTGAACCCAGGCCGGCATGGGCCTGCTGCGTGCAAGGCAAACGCCTACCCACTGGGCTATCGCTCCGGCCCCAATAATAATTTTTTTTAAATGATGAGAAACATGGAAATACCACCTACCCTGCAGAGCCTGGCAAGCTACCCGTGTTGTATTTGATATGCCAAAAACCCAGTAACAATTATTGACCTCATTCCTATCCCCGAAGGAATGGTCTGAGGCTTTTCCTGTCCCTGGAGCAAGCAGATGCCCCTGGGGTGCACTTGCTTGCAACAGGACATATCGAGATGTTACTGGTGCCCGCTCGAGCAAGTCGAGACAAGGGACAAGTGCTCGGGACCCTATGGGATGCTGAGATTGAACCTGGGTTGGCTGCGTGCCAGGCAAATGCCCTACCCACTGGACTATTGCTCTGGCCCCCAGGAGAAATTCTTTTTTTTTTTTTTTTTTTTTTTGCTTTTTGGGCCACACCTGGCGATGCGCAGGGGTTACTCCTGGCTCTGCACTCAGGAATTACTCCTGGCGGTGCTCGGGGACCATATGGGGATGCCAGGGGATCGAACCTGGATCGACTGCATGCAAGGCAAACACCCTCCCTGCTGTGCACCCGCCCCCCCCAGGAATAATTCTTGAGTGCAGAGCCAGAAGTAACCCCTGAGCGCCGCCAGCTGTGACCCCCACACACACATATACACACACATACACACAAGGAATGGCCTTAAACACGGAAACAATCGGGTGCGGTATTTCAAGAATCTGGGACTGGAGAGCTAGACAGGGTTGGCCATCGCTCATCTGACCTGGGTCCGCCTCCGTGGTGCCACATACGGTGCCTTGAACCCACGAGGAGGGGTGTCTGAGCACTGCCCACTGGCTGAAAATAAAGAGAAAATCTGTCTGGGGCTAAAGTGCCGACTCAGCTGAAACACATGCTCTGGCGCTCAGAAACTGAGTTTCCACCCCCCGAGGTACTGAGTGCGGCCCCCGGTGGCCCCGCAGCGCTGGCATCTCTGGGTGGGGCTCATGAGAAAAGCCAGTATTGGAGAGATAGTCAAGTGTTACATGCTCGTCTTACCAGCCGGTGACAAGATAAAAACACAGGCCTGCCCTGTAGGAGCGTATCCGTGATTTTTTTATACAAGGGCTTAATGGCTTTATGGTCAGGTTGGACTATATTCACTTTCTCCTGAGAAGATGTTTTCATGATCATTTTTAGCAAATTATCACTTGTATCTCTTGTCTTCCGTTGTTCATTGACTTGCTTGGGTGGGTGCTGGTGACATCTCCATTTGTCCCTGTCTTGTATCCCAAGGGACTATACTCGCTCCAGGAACATGAAGAGCCTCAAACCATTCGTTCAGGTCATGGGAATGAGGCTATTATTGTTACTGTTTTGGCATATCAAACACGCTTGCCAGGCTCTGCCGTCGGGGCACTCAGTATTTGCATTTATGATGTACTGCGCGCGGCACAAAATTCCAATTAGTAAAGATATTATTTTTTTGCTTTTTTGGGTCACACCCGGCGATGCTCAGGGTTACTCCTGGCTCTGCACTCAGGAATCACTCCTGGTGGTGCTCGGGAATCATATAGGATGCCGGGATCGAACCCGAGTGTTCTGCATGCAGGCAAACGCCCTCCCTGCTGTGCTGTCGCTCTGGCCCCACAGTGTTTAATTTTTTTAAAAACTGAAAATAGGGGGAACAATGCTCGCCTTGCAGCTGCTAACCCCAGAGAGCTCCCAGCACCACACGCTCCCCTGAGCACAGCCAGGAGCAGCCGTGAAACACCGCTGGGCGGCCCAGAGCCCACCCTCAGTCCTGCAAAAATAAGTAAAAACTTTAGTAAGTCCAACAAAATTTGTTTTATTAAGTCAAACAGGCTTTATTATGGAGGTTTTAGGAAAGGGAAGGAGGAGGGACAGTGAGAGAGAGAGAGTCACGTCTCAGGAGGGGAGATGCGGGCAGCTCACGTGCTCGGCCACGTGGGCTCAGCAGCATGTGCGCCCAGAATTTGTTTTGAGGCCAGGTAGTGCTCAGGCTCAGCCCTGGCTCTGCTGGGGCAGGCAGGGGCAATCCCAGCGGCACTCGGGAGCCGAGTCTTTAAAGACCCTGCTGGGCGCCATTCGGCAAGTCCAGACTCCATAGACACGGGGGCTTTATTTATTTGCTTTTTGGGGGAGGGGTGACAGGCCTAGCCAGCTTGGGAGCTTTGCTGTTTTATCCACTCAGAGCTTAATCTATTTACATGTTCTTAAGCCAAGGTTCATACTAATGAGATCTCTCTTCTGGTCAACACTGATGCGGCAGTCACTGACTCTGAGTGACTTCTGACTTTCATATATCTGCTAGGACTTCTGCGTTGTCTAGACTGGGCACAGCTCCTCTCTTCTGCTAGGACTTCTGCGTTGTCTAGACTGGGCACAGCTCCTCTCTTCTGCTAGGACTTCTGCGTTGTCTAGATCAGGCACAGCTCCTCTCTTCTGCTAGGACTTCTGCGTTATCTAGATTGGGCACAGCTCCTCTCTTCTGCTAGGACTTCTGCGTTGTCTAGATTGGACACAGCTCCTCTCTTCTGCTAGGACTTCTGCGTTGTCTAGATTGGACACAGCTCCTCTCTTCTGCTAGGACTTCTGCGTTGTCTAGATTGGGCACAGCTCCTCTCTTCTGCTAGGACTTCTCGTTGTCTAGATTGGGCACAGCTCCTCTCTTCTGCTAGGACTTCTGCGTTGTCTAGATCGGGCACAGCTCCTCTCTTCTGCTAGGACTTCTGCGTTGTCTAGATTGGACACAGCTCCTCTCTTCTGCTAGGACTTCTGCGTTGTCTAGATTGGGCACAGCTCCTCTCTTCTGCTAGGACTTCTGCGTTGTCTAGATTGGGCACAGCTCCTCTCTTCTGCTAGGACTTCTGCGTTGTCTAGATCGGGCACAGCTCCTCTCTTCTGCTAGGACTTCTGCGTTGTCTAGATTGGGCACAGCTCCTCTCTTTCTGCTAGGACTTCTGCGTTGTCTAGATTGGACACAGCTCCCTCTCTTCTGCTAGGACTTCTGCGTTGTCTAGATTGGGCACAGCTCCTCTCTTCTGCTAGGACTTCTGCGTTGTCTAGACTGGGCACAGCTCCTCTCTTCTGCTAGGACTTCTGCGTTGTCTAGATTGGACACAGCTCCTCTCTTCTGCTAGGACTTCTGCGTTGTCTAGACTGGGCACAGCTCCTCTCTTCTGCTAGGACTTCTGCGTTGTCTAGATCGGGCACAGCTCCTCTCTTCTGCTAGGACTTCTGCGTTGTCTAGATTGGGCACAGCTCCTCTTTATACCCACTGCACCCAGCGTGGGACAGTTAGAATTTACCAGGAGACTGCCACCCTGGCTACGTTGAGACTATCGTTTAAGATTATAGGAAGGATCATACAGTTTGCCCTTTAGCAAGAGAGTGACCCTTTCAGTACACGAGAACAAGATACTCAGAATCACCCTGGTGCAGATAATAAATAAGAAGGACTTTGTGGGTACCATCTAGATGACATGAAGCCCATGAAATTAAGATGTATTTATACCAGCCCCCCCTCTCTCCAGTGTTTTACATAAGATGTAATCTCAGAAGGGATTAGTCTGGGGCTGGAGCGATAGCCCAGCGGGTAGGGCGTTTGCCTTGCCGCGGCCGGCCCGTGCCGGCCGGGATCGATCCCGGGCATCCCATATGGTCCCCCGAGCACCGCCAGGAGTGATTCCTGAGTGCAGAGCCAGGAGTAACCCCTGAGCATTGCCGTGTGTGACCCAAAAAGCAAAAAAAAAAAAGAAGGGATTAGTCCTTGGCATAATCCTTTGTCTACACCTGTAACAGGGTGTGGACCGCCCTTCTACACTCTCCCACTATCTAGAAGCTGTTTAGGGTTCTTTGTTGGCCGGACCCTCCCTGACAACAGTTAGGTTTACTTTGGTGTATAGAAGGGGACTGACTTGAGGCACTCGCCCCTTTTTTTAGGTAGGTCTCCTCTCTGGTAGGACCCTTCGGGTGAGACCCTCTCTCTTTGGTGGGACTCCTCTCTGGCAGGACCCTCTTTGGTAGGATCCTCTCTGGTGGGATCTTTGGTGGAGACTTGGGCTCTGGGTATGGCCTAAGTCTGGAGCAGAGCCGGAGGCCTCCCGCCACATTGGACTGCGGTGGTGGAGCTTTGGGGCTGTTCAAAGCCTTTTTGGAGCTGGGCCAGACTCGAGAGGTTTCATCTGTTCCCTGGCGGCCAGAAGAGAACTTCTGTCCCGGCACTGTTGGGGACCCGCGGCTCCGTATAGGGGATCACACCTGGCGGTGCTCCGGTGTTATTCCTGGCTCGGATAGGGATCACACCTGGCAGTGCTCGGTGTTATTCCTGGCTCCGGATAGGGGCTCACACCTGGCGGTGCTCGGTGTTATCCCTGGCTCCGGATAGGGGCTCACACCTGGCGGTGCTCGGTGTTATTCCTGGCTCTGGATAGGGATCACACCTGGCGGTGCTCCGGTGTTATTCCTGGCTCCGGATAGGGATCACACCTGGCAGTGCTCCGGTGTTATTCCTGGCTCGGATAGGGGCTCACACCTGGCGGTGCTCGGTGTTATTCCTGGCTCCCGATAGGGGATCACACCTGGCAGTGCTCCGGTGTTATTCCTGGCTCCGGATAGGGATCACACCTGGCGGTGCTCGGTGTTATTCCTGGCTCGGATAGGGGCTCACACCTGGCGGTGCTCCGTGTTATTCCTGGCTCCCGATAGGGGGGCTCACACCTGGCGGTGCTCGGTGTTATTCCTGGCTCCCGATAGGGGGGATCACACCTGGCAGTGCTCCGGTGTTATTCCTGGCTCCGGATAGGGATCACACCTGGCCTGGCTCCGGATAGGGATCACACCTGGCGGTGCTCGGTGTTATTCCTGGCTCTGCACTCAGAGGTTACTCCTGGCGGTGCTCGGTGTTATCCCTGGCTCGGATAGGGGATCACACCTGGCAGTGCTCCGGTGTTATTCCTGGCTCCGGATAGGGGGCTCACACCTGGCGGTGCTCGGTGTTATTCCTGGCTCTGGATAGGGATCACACCTGGCGGTGCTCGGTGTTATTCCTGGCTCCGGATAGGGATCACCACCTGGCAGTGCTCGGTGTTATTCCTGGCTCCGGATAGGGGCTCACACCTGGCGGTGCTCGGTGTTATTCCTGGCTCCCGATAGGGAATCACACCTGGCAGTGCTCCGGTGTTATTCCTGGCTCCGGATAGGGATCACACCTGGCCTGGCTCGGATAGGGGATCACACCTGGCGGTGCTCCGGTGTTATTCCTGGCTCTGCACTCAGAGGTTACTCCTGGCGGTGCTCCGGTGTTATCCCTGGCTCCGGATAGGGGATCACACCTGGCGGTGCTCCGGTGTTATTCCCGGCTCCGGATAGGGATCACTCCTGGCGGTGCTCCGGTGTTATTCCTGGCTCGGATAGGGGCTCACACCTGGCGGTGCTCTGGTGTTATTCCTGGCTCTGGATAGGGATCACACCTGGCAGTGCTCGGTGTTATTCCTGGCTCGGATAGGGGCTCACACCTGGCGGTGCTCCGGTGTTATTCCTGGCTCTGGATAGGGATCACACCTGGCGGTGCTCGGTGTTATTCCTGGCTCGGATAGGGATCACACCTGGCAGTGCTCCGGTGTTATTCCTGGCTCGGATAGGGGCTCACACCTGGCGGTGCTCCGGTGTTATTCCTGGCTCCCGATAGGGGATCACACCTGGCAGTGCTCCGGTGTTATTCCTGGCCCGGATAGGGATCACACCTGGCCTGGCTCCGGATAGGGGATCACACCTGGCGGTGCTCCGGTGTTATTCCTGGCTCTGCACTCAGAGGTTACTCCTGGCGGTGCTCCGGTGTTATCCCTGGCTCGGATAGGGGATCACACCTGGCGGTGCTCCGGTGTTATTCCCGGCTCGGATAGGGATCACTCCTGGCGGTGCTCCGGTGTTATTCCTGGCTCGGATAGGGGATCACACCTGGCGGTGCTCGGTGTTATTCCTGGCTCCGGATAGGGATCACACCTGGCGGTGCTCGGGTGTTATTCCTGGCTCTGCACTCAGAGGTTACTCCTGGCGGTGCTGGGGCTCGTGGGGGCCCTGTGGGATTCTGAGGGTGGAGCCTGGATGGGCGGGTGCCAGGCAACGCCCCCTGCTCTGTCACTCTGGCCCTCTGATTGGCCCTCTGAAACCCTTATTTGCATGCCCAGTCCGATTGGTTCCCCACATCCCCTCATTTGCATAAAACAGATCCTCCGTCTCATTGGTCAGGGCAGTCTTGCTCCTGGCGGTGTTGGGGAACCAAGTGGGACGTCAGGGATGGACCCGGTGGGGGGGGGGGCGAGGCAAAGGCCCCCGTAGACGGTCCACCGGCCGGTAGGTGGGGGCGAGGCAAAGGCCCCCGTAGACGGTCCACCGGCCGGTGGGTGGGGTGCGAGGCCACCGGCTTTAAGGAAGCGACTGACCGTCTCCTGCTTGATGGGGAAGAGCCTTCATTCCCACGGCCTGGCTCTGGCCCGCTTTAAATAAAGACCCAGAGCCCCTAGGGCGGCCCAGGTCTCGGCCCTTCCACTCCCCAGGCCCTGCTGGACCACGGTCGTATCGGAGCACAGGGTGCGCCGGGTGGGCGGGGAGCGAGGCGCCCACTCACACGTGGGGCAGCCCCACACAACTGGGCCCAGCTGGGCAGCTTTTCTCTTTGCCCAGGGGCTTACCCCTGGCGGTGCTCGGGCGACCATATGGGATCGGGGGTGAGGCAAGCGCCCTGCCCACTGTGCTGTCCTTCTGGCTCCCAAAATAAAAGATTTCTTGCAACAAAATGCAGGAATCACCCTAGCCTGACCGCCGGGTCAGCTACACACAGCACCGTCTGCTGGGTCTGGCCCCCACTGTCGGCTACCCTGAGGACCCAGGGACCACCCGGTCCTTTCCGGGGCGGCTGCTCCTGAGTTTGAACGCTGACCTGGCCATTTTCAGGCCAGGGAGATGCAGGCTGGGCAGAGCGGAGTCCTTGCATGGAGGCCCAGGTTCAAGCCTGCGCACCAGGCGTGGCCCTCAGCTCCTCCAGGTGTGGCCACCCAAAGCCAACGTAAAGTCAGAAGTCTGGACCGCAGCTCTTGAACGCAGAAGAAGCTCTTTCTCGGCTCCTGAAGCCCAGGCCTCCTGTTTCAGGGGGCCAAGCTACACGGACTTACGGTTTTTTCTGCTCTTGCGTTTCAGGGGGCCATGCTACACACGGACTTACGGTTTATTCTGCTCTTGCGTTTCAGGGGGCCATGCTACACACGGACTTACGGTTTATTCTGCCCTTGGTTGTTCCCATTGGTTTCCTTAAGTACAGTCTTGTTTATTTTTTCTCTTGAATTCTTTTCTGTCCCTTCTTTGCTCTGGTTTAGTCGCTGCTTTCTGCTGCTGTTATCGTTGTTTTGGGCCATACCCAGCATTGCTCAGGGGCTACTCCTGGCTCAGTGCTCAGAAATCCTCGGGAATCTTGCAATGCTGGGAGTCGAATCAGAGTTGATTGCATGCAAAGCAAACGTCATCTCTCTCTCTCTCTCTCTCTCTCTGTGTGTCTCTGTGTCTCTGTCTCTCTGTGTCTCTCTATCTCTGTCTCTGTCTATCTCTGCCTCTCTCTGTCTGTCTGAAAGAGTTGGCCATCCAATGGGGTGACTGACTGGGAACGTTGCTGCACCTACCAAGGAAAACTCTGAGAGACCGGGTCCTATGCAAAAGCAAGGCTTTTTATTAATATTCAAGTATACCCGAATACTCATAGGGCTCATAGCATGACCGCAAGCAGTCAGCGGCTAAGAGCCCCGGAGCCCTTCCAGGGAGGATCTTTTAAGAGATAGTTCCCGCCGCTACAGAAAAGCCCGCGCATAACCATCCAATAGATTTAAAATATTACATCAAGGTCTGCAGGCAGGCAATCACTTTGTACCAAGTAACCATCCCCTACCAATTAGATCATACTTAATAATTCTTTCTATATTTGGTGCGGCTAGACACACGCATGGGATCATGGGTCAGCAACGGCTATGCCTACGTGTAGGAATGCAATCCAGGCGATTCAGGCCAGAGAGCAGATTCTGGGCGGGGGTCTCCTAACCTCTAACAGGAATTTGTTCTGGGCCTTTTGTAGATAACAGGATGAAAAGGTTACTTCAAGATGAAAAGGTCGCTCAGGCCCTAAATTGGCAACTTTCCATGAGTAGGCCTGCCCTGGTTGGGGAGGGGTTAGCTGCTCTTTCATGTCTGTCTCTGTCTGTCTCTGTCTGTCTGTCTCTCTCTGTCTCTCTTTCCCCCCACCTTTGTTCATTTCTTCTCCAGTGCTTGTATTTCTCTTCTGTATTTTCATTTTCATATCATTACTTTTGCAAAGTGTGTTTGTTATGCAAATCAGCAATAGGGAAACCCTGGACTTAGGGTTCCCGGCTAGCCCTGGGTTTAGAACCCTAGGCCAAGATGGCCGCCACCACGTGTTAAGGCCCAGCAGGGAGGAGAACAGAGAGGAGTGGGCGGAAAGCGAAAGGCAAAAGGGGCAAAGAGAGAGAAAGGACAGGCTCCAGTTTTATGTCCCTGGACACAGACCGCCCTCTCCAACGGGAAGTGGTGGGGGTCAGTTCCCCTCAGGCAATTTCTCCCAGGACCTCGCCTAGTCCTTTGGGATGTTAATGCTGCCCAGCCAAGATCTGCCTTGGAAGCGCCCTGCAGGTGGGGTGGCAGGGGCATTTAGCTTTGCCAATGATGATCTTACAGCTTGGACACTTTCAGCACAGCCCAGTGTGTTTTCTACCCCCCCCCAAGAGGGCCTCCATTTTCCACACCCAGAACCCCTCTCTTCAGAGCTCCACCCAGCAGAAGAGCTGATCACAGCCGGCTCGGGCGGCCTAAGCGCCGCGCCGTTCATCAATAAATGCTGGAGATAAGAGATGACTACAAGAGTATGCCACCCGCACGGCAGAGCCTGGCAAGCTACCCGTGTCGTATTTGATATGCCAGATACCAGTAACAATTATAGACCTCATTCCCATGACCTGAAGGAATGGTTTGATGCTCTTTATGTTCCTGGAGCAAGCAGAAGCCCTTGGGCTCTACTAGCATGAGACAGGACATATGGAGATGTTACTGGGGCCCACTCAAGCCATATTTTTTGGATTCTAATTTTTGCGCAGCAATGTTTTCAGACTTCATGGAAATATTGACATTCGTTCCCTCTCTTGACTGTCTTCCATCTTTGTCCATCTTTGTCCGAGTGGCGTGTTTATTCCTCTTACAGGTTCTCTTTTCTCCCCCGCTCCCCACACCCCCCCCACACACACACACACATTTGAATCAGTTGAATTTTCCTGGCCCGGCAATTAACAGGCAGTCTGAGTGGGAACTGGGAGAGGCCAGTTCTGGGGGTTTCTCTGTGGAAATTTCTCTCTCTTTGTTCTCTGCATTTTAACATCGTCGTTCAATGTGTTTCTCCTCCTGGTCTCTGCCTGTCAGCCTGGGCCGGGCCCCGCCGTGCCCGCAGCTTCTGCCTCGTGGTGGCCGTGTTTGATGTTTCTGCTTCTCTTTTTCACATGTTTTATTTTATATTTATTTATTTATTTATTTGCTTTTTGGGGTCACACCCGGCAATGCTCGAGGTTCCTCCTGGCTCTGCACTCAGGAATTACTCCTGGCAGTGCTCGGGGACCATGTGGGAAACTAGGGGACGACCCGGGCCGGCCGTGCCAGGAAACGCCCTCTGCAGTGCTGTCGCTCCGGCCCCCTTTCACATATTTTATTATAACAACGTAATGTCCCAAATTGTTCATAATACAGTTGTTTCAATGGGAGCCACTGGGGTTCTCAACAGTATCAGGACAGAAGTTCTCTTCTACCTCCAAGGCTGCTGGGGAATGGATGAAAACTCACAAGTCTGGCGCAGTTCCAAAAGGGCTTTTTTTTTTTTTTTTTTTTTTTTGCTTTTTGGGTCACACCCGGCGACACTCAGGGGTTTCTCCTGGCTCTGCATTCAGGAACCACTCCTGGCAGTGCTCAGGGGACCATATGGGATGCCGGGAGTTGAACCCGGGCCGGCGGAGGCCAGCCGCGTGCAAGGCAAACACCCTACCCTCTGGGCTACCGCTCCGGCCCCAAAAAGGCTTTTAATAGTACAAAAAACTCTACCACTGCAATCCAATATAATGGAAAACTCTAGTGCTCTGGTCAGAACTTAGACCATTCACGAGAGCTCAAGTCTCCCACCAAAGTGGATCCCACCAGAGAGGAGTACTGCCAAAGAGGGTCCTACCAGAAAGGAGTCCCACCAAAGAGAGAGCAGTACCTCACGTCAGTCCCCTTATACACAAAAAGTAGTCCTAACTTCAGGGAGGGTCCTTCAACAAAGATCCCTAAACAGCTTCTAGATAGTGGAAGGGTGTAGAAGGACGGTCCACACCCTATTACAGGTATAAACAAAGGATTATGCCAAGGACTAATCCCTTCTGAGATGATCTCTTATGTAAAACACTGGAGAGGGAGGAAGCTGGTATAAAGTGATACATCTTAACTTCATGGGCTTCGTGTAATCTAGATGGTGCCCACAAAGGTCCTTATTATTATCTGCACCCACGCCAGACCCACGGCTCCTCTGCAACCCCAGAAGAGATCCAGACCCACAGCCGCACTGCTCGGCCGGCCCCATGCGGAAGCAACCCACGGAGCTGACCTCCCAGGAAGGGGCTCGGCCAGCCCCTGGCTGAGTCCAACATTGCTCCAAGGGTTCACTCACACATGCGCGGGAGGGACCACGCTGGCTGGCTCGAGCAGAGATTTGGGCTCTGCCCTTTCCTCCACCTCCATGCCAGCTACCCCGGAAGAGAGACCCATCCACGTCAGACCCATAGCTCTGTTGGCACGTGGCTGCAAAGCGGCCGCACAATAGTCTTAAGTAATACTGATTTTAGGATCAGGTCCTCCCCAGGATCTTTCACATTTATACACTGTACACAGTTCTAGACAGGTTCTAACTGATACCCGTCATCCCAGTAAGCCCAGCAAGAAGCCAGAGCAACCCACACATCATGAGTTCAGTCATTCTCAACATTCAGACTCCACAGTTTCTCAGAGCTCCACCCAAGAGAAAACCTGATCTTTCCCCTTTAAGTTTCATCAGTAAATGCTCTAAGAACATTAGCCAAGTGGCACAAATGCTGGCTGACTTCGACCGAGCTGTAGGTCTACAGCTGAATCTAAAAGAAAACTATGTGAAGAATGAACTAGTTCCAGAGGCCCCATTCACTCTCAATGGAACAAGCATCTCTGAATCCAGCAGTTATGTGTACCTAGGTCGAGAAGTCAACATGATGAATGACCTAAAACCTGAGCTGCGCAGGAGGAAGAGAGAGTGGCATGGAATGCCTTCAAAGGCATCGAAGAAATAGCTAAAAGGATAAAAGAACCTCCGGCTCCGGGCACATCTCTTTGACTCCACCGTTCTCCCTGCATTAACATACGCCTCAGAGACCTGGACCCTACGAAAGCAGGATGAGAATGCTATTCGGGTCTCCCAGAGAGGAATCGAAAGAGCTATGCTTGGAATATCACACCTCACTCAAGTGAGAGAAGGAATCCGGAGTTCTGACCTCCGTCGCTATTCCAGAATCAGGGACGCTGTCTCGTTTGCCAAGGCATCGAAAATCAGATGGGCTGGACATGTAATGCGATTTGGAGACAACTGCTGGACTAGAGCCATTACCGACTGGATCCCACGGGATGTCAAAAGATCACGTGGCCGCCCACCTACAAGATGGTCAGACTTCCTTGTCAAGATCCTGAAGGAACGGTTTGAGGCTCTTCATATTCCTGAATCAACCAGATGCCATTGGGCTACATTGGCACGTGATAGGGTCCAATGGAAATGTTACTGGCACCCGCTTGAGCAAATCGATGAATAACGGGATTCAAGTGATCAAGTGATCAGTAAATGCTCTAGATGAGAGCCTTCTATTGAGAGTATTCCACCTACATGGCAGAGCCTGGCAAGATACCCACATTTTATTTGTTATGCCAAAAACTAGTAACAATTATGGACCTCAATTCCATGACCTGAAGAATGGTTTGGGGCTCTTTCTGTCCCTGGAGCAAGCAGATGCCCTTGGGCTACACTTGCTTGTAACAGGACATATGGAGATGTTACTGGTGCCCGCTCAAGCAAATTGATGAACAACGGGGAAGACAGTGATACAGTGATACTAGGGTAATTCTGAGACTCTTGTTCTCTGTATACTGAAAGTGTCACGCTCACCTGCTTGAGGGCAAACTAGTATGATCCTTCCTATAATCTTATAGATAGTCTCAATGTAGCCAGGGTGGCAGTCTCCTGGCAAATTCTAACTGTCCCACACTGGGTCCAGTGAGTATAAAGAGGAGCTGTGCCCAATCTAGATAACATAGAAGTCTTAGTAGATGTATAATAATAAGTCAGAAGTTACTCATTCAGAGTCAAGGTGACTTCTGGAACGCCACACCCTCCATCAGTGCTTACACAGAAGAGAGATCTCATTAGTACGAACCCTGGCTTAAGAACATGTAAATAGCTGAAGCGTGAGTGGGTAAAACAGCAAAGCTCCCAAGCTCTACACCCAATACATCACTGTTAGGGTCCGGAGTTGCAAGTTCTTAGGAATCACAAAAAAAACCAGCCAGCAATGCAAAAGGCAAGCGGAGTTTATTAAGCCAGCTAGCTGGGGTCAAGCTCTCAGGCACGCAGGCCAAGGCAAGACCCCCGAGTAAGGGAAGCTTTAGATTATATAGGCATAGTTCACGTCATAACCTGCGCAAATTTAACATGATTCAAAGAACGACATTGCTCAAGTTGCACAGAAAACTTGTATTGTTATGTCCCTGGATGTTCTAAACATCAGTATGCCCTACGTGCACCCAAGCGGTTTCTAGATAACAGGAGGGGCAGTGAAACTTCTTCCCAAGGCCAGATGGGGGTGTGTGATGACAAGCCCCTCGGTGACTTTCCACAGCAACATGGGGCCTTTTGGCTCATTGAACCTGCCTGCTGTTTTTCTCCCCTAACATTCCCCCTTTTCTTTGAGCTTCATGAGGAACCTTTTTATAGTTAGAATTATTAAGGTCCAGATACTGCTGTTTCAGATCCATGAGCTGCACTGTGTTGATGGGTTTTTTTTTTGTTTGGGGGGGTCATACCCGGCAATGCTCAGGGGCTACTCCTGGCTCTGCACTCAGGAATTACTCCTGGCGGCACTCGGGGGACCATATGGGGATGCCGGGGATCGAACCCAGGCCAGCATGAGCCGGCCGCGTGCAAGGCAAATGCCCTACCCGCTGGGTTATTGCCCGCCCCCACTTTTTATTTATTTATTTATTTATTTATTTATTTATTTATTTATTTATTTTGCTTTTGGGGTCATACCCGGCAATGCTCAGGGGTTTCTCCTGGCTTTGCACTCAGGGAATTACTCCTGGCGGTGCTCAGGGGACCATATGGGATGCCGGGGATCGAACCCAGGCCGGCACAGGCGGCCGCATGCAAGGCAAACGCCCTACCCGCTGGGCTATCGCTCCGGCCCTGTGTTGATGGGTTTTGATGAAAGCAACTAGCCTATTAAGAAAGCAAGGTTTAAAAGTCAATATAAGCAATGACACTATTAGGTGTTTCAGCAAAGTGGATATCAGGTTAGTTATCCAGTGTGAACGTGTTGAAACAAGATTCAAACCAGCTTGTAGAAGTTTCAATTTCATTTGCCATGGGCCCCTTCTCTGTTTGCCTGCCTACATTAAGCCCCCTAGAGATTTCACCGCCTTAAATTTTGGTGGGAAAATGGGTGAGGGTCCATCTTCTGGAGCTTCTTCATGCTGACAAAGGGATGTAGACCCTGCCTGTGTAAGGGGTGAAATTTTATGCTACCTTAGTTTTAGTGGGGCCTAGGCAATGAACTGGTTGAATTTTTTCTGAAGTTATTAACATCTGTAAGGAAAAAGATAAAATTCATTAATTTGAAAAACATCACATTGAAATTATTGACCTTGGAGGAGTCAAAAGGCTCTCTATTAGACCTAGAGAGGGAAGAATGGTTTACTAACAGAAAACACAGAAGTGAAAGCAACAAAGACCAAAGCAACATAACACCATACATATTGTTATGATTGTGCCCATGAGATTAGCTGATAGAAAATGACTTATTGTGTCTTTTATTTGATGTTCTTCTTGGTTAACTTCTGGCTTTAATTATACTGGTCAGATCAGTGACAATGCATGCTGAGTTTCTTTATAGCTAGCCTGCTTACTTACAGTTGGTAAATTAAGTTTTATTTGAATTTCCAAAGCGGTACCTTTTAAATCAAGCCTATCAGAATGTATTTTATTCAATTACCTTTGTTAACTAGAATCTGATTTTTACAATGTAAGTTACAGGAACATGTTTTTCTCTTCACATTTATTTAAAATTTGCCAGATGACTTAACAATCCTGATTTGTTTTTTTTGCATAAACACAGCAGGCTTGGAGAACTCTCCATTTGGGGTACCCCATTACTTACTGAGAAGACCTGGGGATTGGCTAAGACAGAGGAAACACACCAATGATGATGGCATTAATATTTTTACCTGTGACATCAGGGCTGCCCCCGAGCTTGGCCATAACATATGAAGATTAGGTCCCACGACGAGCTGGAGGTGGTCTTGGGTTTCTCCACTGGGGCCTCAAGAGCAGAGAGCAGCCACATTTCTTTGCGGGGCTGAAGTAAAATTCTACTTCAGTGCCCTTGTCAGTTATTGCAGAGCTGCAGATTCCTTACTTTCCACAGCAGAGACGATTTCTGGAGCTTCCTTGGTCTGGCCAGCCTCTAGGGTCTCCCTGAGGTGTGTTGGGCACTTGTAACAGTACCTGTTAAATGTCTGCTCCTGTCACTTAGACCAATCTCTTTTTGACTCCATTTTCCTGGAAGAGGGCTTTGGGGTCCCACAGATGGCTTTTCTGTCTGTATGAGGGATACACCCCTATTACAGAGAGGAAAGACTTTTTTTTTTTTTTTTGTTTTTTTGGATCACACCGGCGATGCTCAGGGGTTTCTCCTGGCTCTGCACTCAGGAATTACTCCTGGCAGTGCTCGGGGACCATATGGGATGCCGGGGATCGAACCCAGGTCGTCCGCGTGCAAGGCAAATGCCCTACCCGCTGGGCTATCGCTCCGGCCCCAAAGACTCTTTTTTTTAAATGTGGATTTATGCAAACCAACATAGTGACATGAAACATTAAAAATGTATTAGGGACGGAGGCGATGGCCCAGCGGGTAGGGCATTTGCCCGTGCATGCGGCTGGCCCATGCCAGCCCGGGTTCGATCCCCAGCATCCCATATGGTCCCCTGAGCACCGCCAGGAGTAATTCCTGAGTGCAGAGCCAGGAGTAACCCCTGAGCATTGCCGGGTGTGACCCAAAAAGCAAAAAAAAAAAAAATAAAAATAAAAAAATAAATAAATAAATAAATAAAAATGTATTGAAGATGCAGAGAGAAAAGCAATGTTTTTTTTTTTTTACTTACAGTGGATGCAGGGTACCCATTTTAAGGTTGCATTGACATCTGTAGAGTTAGAGTGGTACAGTTTAATTTCATGTTTAAAACCTTGAGTTCCAATTATTTAAGAGCACTGTAACAGGAGCCCATGCCATTTATTTAATTTTTTTTCATAGACCTTGCCAAAAAGCGTACCTATGCAGAAACAAAACAAACATACGCTTTTAGACATAAGAAGAAACCCTTGATTTTTACTAAACCTTTTTAGAGAGCAGCCAAAGAAACATAAGAAAATATTCTTTGATTTACTTTTGATAACTTAGTTATTTATGGAGCCACCTAACTTCTCATAGAAAAATCAACTGTCTCACAAAGCCTGATCTCACCTCTGGGGTCTGACTCTTTGCTTCACAGCATTTCTGAAACAGCAGTTTCTGAAGCTTATGAGAACTTCTGATGTTAGTTACCATTTAACCTTTCAGTTAACACTTACTTTAGAATCTTTTTTTGCTTTTTCATGGTTCACCACCATTTAATAACGTTTGGACCTTTGCAATTTACACATACAAACAGACGGACACAGAAAATTCACTACAAACAGAGATGACCATTATACACACATGCTCGAGCAAACAATTTGCTGTCTCTCTGACCAAGGGGATACTTGAGGTGGGTGAAGGAGGACAGAACAGTCTCGAGAGCAAACTGAGCCCTGTAGGCCTATTGAGACTATCCCCTGTTCCTTCACCCTTCTGAGTCCTTTCAATCAGGTCAGGAAAGAGTTCCTTTTGTAGTAAGCCGGCAAAACCGAATTATGAATTTTAACATCTTAACCTAGCAGTACTGACAAACAGATGAATTCTTTTGGACTTCTGAAAAATGGCTCAAAAAAGAGATTTAGGGGTTACCTGATTCTGTCCCATTCCTCCTGTAAAGAAGGGGACTAACAAAGGGAAAACACAACAGTAATTTTCACACACACAATTTCAGCAAACACATAAATTCTCACACTTTCACTTGGATGGGTTCTCTGCACACCTCTTTTCTCTTACACACACACACACACACACACACACACACACACACACACACACACACACATCCTTTCTCCAGATCTAGATCCTTAGACTGCCGGGGATGATATTCCTCAGGGACGTCTCCCATAGTTGTTAACAATGGAGTCTCCAGAGTTGGTTCCAAAAGCCAAATTGCCTAGGCACCAGATGAGGACCTTCATCCTCCCAGATGAGGACCTCGCTTCTCCCCAATGAGAGCCTAGTCCTCCCAGAGAAGAGAGGCCAACCTCTCCTACCGCGGTCCCCGGAACCTAGTTCTGTCTGCGGGTCCAACCCGCCCAGATTCTGCCCTAGCAGATTCTCGAGAGGCCTTGGTAACTCCTATACCGGGTGGTTGTTTGTGAGTCCCACAGATAGCGATACTGACGAGCCCCCAAATGTTAGGGTCCGGAGCCGCAAGTTCTTAGGAATCACAAAGAAACCAGCCAGTAATGCAAAAGGCAAGCGGAGTTTATTAAGCCAGCTAGCTGGGGTCAAGCTCTCAGGCACGCAGGCCAAGGCAAGACCCCGAGTAAGGGGAAGCTTTAGATTATATAGGCATAGTTCACGTCATAACCTGCGCAAATTTAACATGATTCAAAAGAACGACATTGCTCAAGTTGCACAGAAAACTTGTATTGTTATGTCCCTGAATGTTCTAAACATCAGTATGCCCCGCGTGCACCCGATTGGTTTCTAGATAGCAGGAGGGGCAGTGACACTTCTTCCCAAGGCCGGATGGGGGTGTGTGATGACAAGCCCTCGGTGACTTTCCATAGCACATGGGGCCTTTTGGCTCATTGAACCTGCCGCTGTTTTCTCCCCTGACACCCGTGTGACCTTCCAGTGTCTACACTTTCACATCCACCCCAGCCTGCCTCCTTAGCAAGTTCAAAAGGTTTACTTTGTGTATTTGTTCCAACACAAAGGCAGCGGGAATCCTGGAAACTAAACATCGCCTTTGATGACCGCCACCAGCTCACAATGGTGTGACTGAGAGCCTTTGGGGCGCTGCTCGGTGTAGCTGCGCCTTCCCGTTGCTGTGCGAGCTTAGGGGCTCTGGGCAGCTTGTCCTGCCAGATTTGCTGCGACCCTCCTGGGCACTGAGGAATCTGGAGGCACGACCGCGGTCCAGGTGCCACGAGGCTAGAGGGTTTGGCTTAGCAGAGTCCAGCTGTGCGGCCGGGCCGTTCCTGTGGGCTGTGGGCTGTGGGCTCTGGGCCTTCAGGCAGAAAAAACGAAACCTGCCCCTTGAGCTCTCAGCCCCACCAGACTCGTGGGAAAATTCAGCCGCACCGTGTTCTGGAGGGTTATTCGTGGCGCTGAGAAAAGCGAGAACTTCTTTTTATTTTTATTTTGACTTTTTGGGTCCCACCCGCAATGCTCAGGGCTTCCTCCTGGCTCTACACTCAGGAATTACTCCTGGCGGTGCTCCGGGGACCCTATGGGATGCCGGGATCAAACCCAGGTTGGCTGCGTGCAAGGCAAACACCCTGATGTGCTGTGGCTCCAGCCCCTTTTATTTCGTCTGTAGCCCCTTCCTCTAAAGAGCAGCCTGTGGGTACCAGCGTGCTGCCCCTCTGACGTTGGTGGAGGAAAGTTTAGGTTTTTTTTTTTTGGGTCACACCCAGCAATGCTCAGAGGTTCCTCCTGGCTCTGCACTCAGGAATTACTCCTGGCAGTGCTTGGGGGACCATATGGGATGCGGGGATGAACCCAGGTCGGCCACATGCAAGGCAAACGCCCTCCCCACTGTGCTGTTGCTCCGGCCCCAGTTTTGTAACTTTCGTCGGAACCGAGACCGGTCCTCCTCTTGTGGTCACTCCTGGCCAGGATGCAGGGCAGGTGGACACAAGCACAAACACAGGAGCACCCCCTACAGCTGCCTCCTCCTGCCCCTGAGTCACAGCCCACCAGGGCTGGTCACTGTGTCCACGTGGCCGTTTCCGGGCCCAGCGGCATTCCGCAGCTAAGCCTGGAATCTGGGCAGCAGTGACTCGGCAGGAGCCTGCCCCGCCACAAAGCTCTCTGGTCCCGCCCAGGGGTCAGTCACATGCATCACTGCTGCTTGGACACGGCACCGAACTCTTCTGGAAGTTTCTGGAGGTTTCTACAGGAGAGTGAGGGCTGGGTTGCTGCACGGGCTCTGCCGGAGGGAGCCGACGCCCCAGAGCCCCTGCTGACCCCGTCCCTTCCCCCAGGTGCCCACGCACAGCATCCCTCACTCTGCAGCCGGCTCTGCTCCTCCAGAACCCAGGGAGGCCTCTCAGGCCTGTGTCTGGAGCCCTGAAGGACACTAGAGAGACTTGTCCGAGAGTGTCCAGGGGCAGAGCCATAGAGGTGGCGGGCCAGGAAGCTGATGCCAAGCCCCTGCTCCGTGCACAGGACAGGCCGGAAGTCGGACGCTCGGGGTCAGCACTAGCTGCGCTCAGCCCCTCTGTGATGGTACTTGTCCTGTCAACCAAAGGCCCAAGCTCTGGCTTCGTCTGTGACTAGAGGAAGAGCGTCCTTCTCCTCGGTGCCTCCGCTCAGGGTGCAGCAGGCCTCAGAAAACTTGCATCCTGGGGCCGGAGCGACAGCACAGGGGGGGAGGGCGTCTGCCTTGCACGCCAACGACCCGGGCTCAGTCCCGCATCCCATAGGGTCCCTGAGCACCGCCAGGAGGAATTCCTGAGTGCAGAGCCAGGAGGAGCCCCTCAGCATCACCGGGTGTGACCCCAGAAAAAGAGAAATGAAAAGAAGAACTGAAGGTCGGTTGCGGCTGCTCGTGGGCACCTGTTGTTCCAGCGTGAGCTTGAGGTTTCGCTCCTGCCCGTGAGAGGGAAGGGAGACGCCGCCACAGACTGGAGGGACAGGGGCTGTCTGCGGTGAGGGTCAGTGGGGGCCGCTGACACCCGGCTCCGCCCACCCCCACCTCCAGCAGCTGCGCCGTGGCTCCTCGCAGCCCCAGGAAACAGCGGGGACTCACCGCGGGCAGGGTCTGCCGGGCTCCTGAGGCACTGGCCATGGCCGCGAGGACGCCCGGGTGCCGGTGCTCCCTGCGTGAGGTGCCCAAGCTGACCTCAGCTGGGGTCCTCGGCAGAACCTCCTTTTGTTTGTTTTTGGCCCATACACAGCAATGCCCAGGGCTGACCCCTGGCTCTGACTCAGGGACCCTGGGGAGGCCCCAGGCACCCTATGAGGTGACGGGGCTCAAACCCCTGGTTGGCCACGTGCGAGTTCTGTGTGGCTGAACCGTGTTTTGGTTTTGTTTGGGGCTTTTTTGTTGCTATTGTATTTTGGGTCACACCCGCGATGCTCAGGGGGTTCCTCCTGGCTCTGCGCTCAGGAATCACTATGGGATGCCGGGGATCGAACCCGGGTCAGCTGTGTGCAAAGCAAATGTCCTCTGGCTGTGCTGTCGCCCCGGCCCCCAAACCCCCCGTTTTTCTCCCCGTAGAACCCGGGGGGGTCCAGTTCGGGTCCTAGGGAGCCACAGACTGTGCTCCCAGCCGGGTCTGTCCTCCCTGCCTACCGCACGGGGCACAGAAAGCCTGTGGCCGGGACAGAGGCCACGCCCTGCCCTGGGTGTGGAGATGGACGCAGTCCTTTAGGGGCAGACGCCATGTGGGGGCTGCTCCGAGGCCCGGGCACCCCACGGTGCATCCTGCAGAGCCGGACCCCGGAGGCTGGGGGAGGCGCACGTGTGGGCACGGAGCAGCCCTAGGCCCAGGCTGCGGGGGGGGCGGGAGGGCGGGAGGCCGCCGTGCCGCACGGGACCCTGACAAGGGAGCAGCTGCGAGGCCGGGGGGCCAGGGAGCATGTTTGGGGCCTGAGTCTCGGGGTGCTAGGCGCGGCCAGCTTGGCTCCACACACGGTTCTATTCCTGAGTCTGGGCGCAGGCACCAAATACGGCCCTGCTCGCCGGGACTGGCACGGCCGCCACAGGCTCCACAGGGTCCCCACAGAGCTCAACCTCTCTGGCACCCATCCTCGGAACCAAAACAGGGCTGGAGCGATAGCCCAGCGGGTAGGGCGCTTGCCTTGCACAGTGCCTTCCTGTGATGGCCCGGTTCGATCCCCGGCATCCCATATGGTCCCCCGAGCACCGCCAGGAGTAATTCCTGAGTGCAGAGCCAGGAGACACCCCCTGAGCATTGCCGGGTGTGACCCAAAAAAAAAAAAAAAAAAAAAAAAGAACCAAAACAGCCTCTCCGGGGAGTCGGGGGGGCCCTGCTGCTCGGCCTGACCCCGAGTCCCAGAAGCTGACCCCGCCTCGAGCCTTCCTGCCCTGGCTCACCACTCACTCACTCCCCTCCTTCCATCCGTTCATTCATTCACTCCCCTCCTCCACTCATTCATTCACTCCCCTCCTCCACTCATTCATTCACTCCCCTCCTTCCATCCATTCACTCCTTCCGTCCATGATTCACTGATTTGCCGTCATTAGATCACTCATGTGGCCCCTTTGCCCTGGCACCTTCCTTCATCCGCTCCCCCTCACCCACTGTTTATGGGCGCATTACCAGCAGCCGACACCATCCTAAATGCCCGGCAAAGCATGTAAAAAATTACCTGGAGATGATGTTTCAAAGATGTCACGGCGGCAAACCACACCTAGGCGTGCAGCATGTGAGACTAGGCACTGGGAGAATCAGCCAAGTCAGGCTCCGGAGAGATGGGGAGACCCTGCAGGAGAGATTTGGGGAGTGGGTAAGTTTGGGGTTGCACTTAGTGCTCGGAGGTTGCGCCCAGCCGTGGGGGGACCAGACAGTGCTGGAGAGTGGACCTGGAGCTCCCGCCCACAAAGACTATGTCCCCTGCCCCCAAGGAGAGTTCTGAGCAGAAACGGGAGATGAGGCAGGTGAGCACCTGTGGGTGGCGGGTCCCCAACAGCACCGAGGGCTGGCGGGTGCTGTGGGGTCGGCTGAGGGGGCCGGGTGTCTGGGATCCGGCTTCTGTAGGCATTTGGGGAAATCCAAGAGGCGCTCTGGGGGCCCATCAGACCCTGGTTTGAGACAAGGCCTGCGGCCTCCTGTGCCCGGCGACGCTCAGGGCACCACGCGGTCCTGGGGACTGAACCCTGTGCCACGTCCTGATCCCCCACTTATTGTGGGTTATTTATGGGGGAATTGGGGGGCATACCTGGCTCGGGTGCTCCAGGTTCACTCCCAGCAGTGCTGGCGGCATGGGGGAGCCATATACGATACTGGGGATTAAATACACACACGTATATGTGTATGTGAAACCATATACACAGCTGGTCAGCTGTGGTGCAAGGCCAGCGGCTTCCCCACTGGCCTGTCTCTCTCTGGCCTGAGTTAGATTTTCAAAGGTCCCTCTGGGCACGGTGTGACTAAGTCAGGAGGGAGGAAGTCGGTTCCCGGGTGGCCGGGCGGGCTGTGGGGACAGGCCACGAGCTGCGTCCCTCCTGGTCCCCCCGTCCTCTTGGCCCCCTTTCCGCCCACCTGTCGGCTACACTCGTCCCCTTCTACGGGGTCCCCCTGTGAGCTGGGGGCGCCGCTAGCGTTAGCCCTACCCTTTGCATGACCTCAGTGTGGTCCTGAGTGGACAGGTCAGCAGGGTGTGAGCCTGGGGCTTCTCATGGCTGTGCCTTTGTTTGCAGTTGGCTGTGCGGGCAGCAGTAGTGGACATCCCTGCTGGAGAAGCTCCGCCGCTCAGACTGGCCGTCGCCTGCGCCATGGGCCCCGTGGGCTGGCCCCTGTCCAAGCAGTGACATCATCATTGGGGTTCCCCAACCCTGGGAGACTAGTCCAATGGCTCCATCCCCAAGTGCTGACCCCCCAAGGCTGCAGCCCCAAAGCTGTACCCCCGCCCCACCCCAGACCCCCAACAAGCGGAGCAGAGGTGCCTCCTGGGACTCCTGAGCGGCTCCACCCGGGAATGGGGACGGGAATTCTGCCGGCAGCAGAGACAGGAAGCAATGGCCCACCCCTGCCCCCGGCTCTCACCTCCCTGTCCTCTCCGTGGGATGGAGGGAGGGTCACAGGCAGAGGCCGGGCTTTACAGTGAGCCGGCGGAGGGGGCACGAGACAAGGCCGGAGCACTGCTGGGTGAGCGGGGCCAGCAAGCAAACACAGCAAGGTCACGAGTACGGCACGGAGCAGAGACCCCAGAGCTGGCCCGGAGTGGGGCTCCGAGCCTGCCGCGGGTCCCACCGCCTGGCTCCTGGGCCCAACACGCGCACCGGCTGCCTGTTCCCAACTGGCCCAGTGGCTTCCCTGGGACTAAGGATCTGGAGACTCCCCTGCCCGCCCCTTTTCCATCTGCAGCTGCGTGTGGGAAGCAGGGGCGGAGATGCCGGGGGTGGGGGCGTCTCCTCACACCCGCCCTGGGCTTGCTGGTGAGCGGCTCCCGCGGTCCCTCCCCACGGCCTCTGCACAGCCTCGGAGCCAGGATGCGAACGTGGTGCCCGAGCCCGGCTCCCAGCCTGCAGCAAGGGAACAGGCTCCCACCTGGCGCCCCGGTGGCCACACATTATCCTGGCACTGCCTAGGCCTTGGGAGCTCCTAGGTGTGTCCCCAAGAGGGACGCTGGGAGCCCGAGAACGCCGCTTTGCCTCCCACGGAGCCAAACCGGGTTCAACCCCAGGACCCCAGCTGCCAGGAGTGCTCCCGAACACAGTAGTAAACACCATTGGCGGGGCCTGAGCGGCCACGCGGCACGTCAGGTCACTTGCCCAGCTCCGCAGCCCGGTTTCATCCCCAACACCGCGGTGCGTGCCCTTCCCCAAACCGCGGGTGTGGCTCCGAAACCGAAAAGAGAATTCAAAAACTTCACAGCAATACAGTAAGCAAGTTCTCTCCCCTTGCGGTGCTTGTGTCTTGCAGGCCAAAGGGTTCCTGCCTCCCCGGCGGGGCCATGCCCGGGCCCCCGAGTGCCTGCTGCGGGCGCTCCAGGGCGCGCCGAGGCAGCGGCTCTGCACCCTGCTCTTCCTCAGCTTCAAGTTCACCTTCGTGGTGTCCCTCCTGCTCTACTGGCACGTGGCGAGGGGGCCCGGGGCGGTGGCCAGAGCCTGCCGGCCGCCGACGTGCCCTGCCCGCGCCTGCAGCCGCCCCGCGCGCCCGCGGCGCAACCCGCGGCCAGGAACATCTTCTTCCTGGAGACCTCGGAGCGCATCGCCCCCCCACTTCCTGTTCATGTGCTCGGTGGAGTCGGCCGCCAGGGCCACCCCGAGGCCCAGGTGACCGTGCTGATGAAGGGGGCTGCCGCGGGGCAACGCGTCGCGGCCGCGGCACCTGGGCCTGTCCCTGCTCGGCTGCTTCCCCAACGTGCGGCTGCGGCCGCTGGACCTGGACGCGCTGTTCCGCGGCACGCCCCTGGCGCCCTGGTACGCGGCCGTGCAGTGGCGCTGGGAGCCCCTACCTGCTCCCGGTGCTGTCGGACGCCTCCCCGGATCGCGCTGCTCTGGAAGTTCGGCGGCATCTACCTGGACACGGACTTCATCGTGCTGAAGAGCTTGGGCAACCTGAGCAACGCGCTGGCGCGCGCAGTCCCGCTACGTGCTCAACGGCGCCTTCCTGGCCTTCGAGGCGCGCCACGAGTTCCTGGCGCTGTGCATGCGCCGACTTCGTGGCGCACTACAACGGCTGGGTGTGGGGCCACCAGGGCCCGCAGCTGCTCACGCCGTCTTCAAGAAGTGGTGCGCCATCCGCAGCCTGCAGGAGCGCCGCGCCTGCCGCGGGGTCACCGCCCTGCCCTGCGAGGCCTTTACCCCGTGCCCTGGCAGAGCTGGCAGCGCTACTCGAGGAGGTGCGGCCCGACGAGCTGCAGCGGGCTGCTGCGCCGACACCTACGCCGTGCACGTGTGGAACAAAAGAGCCACGGCCGCCGCCTGAACGCCTCGTCCCGGCGCTGCTGACGCAGCTGCGCGGCGCTACTGCCCCTCCACGCACCAGGCCATGAAGATGTACTTGTGAGGGGCAGACGCGGGCTCTATCGTCGGCTGGGGCTGCAGGCAGGCCGGGCGCCCCAGGTTCGCGAGGGATGCCCTAAGGGTCCTTAGCCAAGCTCCATCTCAGGGGGCTCAGGCCAGCCAGCAGGAGCCGCAGAATCCTGGACGTGGGATCCAGGTCCCGACATTAGTATCCCAGCAGCTCTGTGACATCTCAGGGGGGCTCAGGCAAGCGGGTGGGAAGGTCCAGGGGAGGGAGGCAGTGTGGGGGGGCTTTGGGGTCACAGGGTGCAAAGCCAGGCCCCTGCTTGCTCCTCCTTCCCAGCGGCTGGCCCAGCCCGCACCCCCACCTCATCCCGCTCTCCCACGACATTGCTAGGCCCCGGAACTGGGGCTCAGGAGAGGCACTGGGGGAAATGCTGCCGCTCCCTGCTAAGCATAGAAGGATAAATGGGGGGGGCCAGCGGGAGGAGGCGTTTGCACGCGCCCACCCACGTTTGATTCCCGAATCCCATGTGGTCCCCAAGCCCCACCAGGAGTGACCGCTGAGTGTAGAGCCAAGAGTAGCCCGCCAAGAAAAACCAAAAATAAATGAAGTCCCTCTGCCTTGGCGTCTGTGTGGACGAAGCCCGTCTCTCCGCGTTGGCCCAGACTGGACGGGGGTGCGGCCGGGCGGGGCGGGGGGACCTGCCCATATGGGAAGGGCCAGTCGGACCATGCCCACGGGGAAGGGGCAGAACCTGTGCCCATGTCTTACTCTTCAGACTGACAGCCAGGTTGGGGGGTCCCACTTCGCCCCACCCTCTCATGAACACCCGAGGTCCGGGTTCTTGGCCTCGGCCCTACAAAGAGCTTAAAGGGTCGTACCAGGTCTGGCCCCTGGTTCCAGAGGGTGGAGCTGCACTTAACGTTTCCGAGGTCCCCTCCAGCCCTGCGGAGCCGAGGCCCAGGGCCCAGCTCAGGCCCCTTTTCTCTAGGGAGCACCATCAAGGTCACCCCCAGAGTCAGGCCAGGGCACGGCACCGCGGGAGCAGGCTGGGCCCGTGCTGGAAGCAGGTTCCAGGAGACAGGCCTGGCCCGGCCTTTCCCCAGCAACCCCACCCCCCCCCCCGCATCCTGTCAGCCTGGACCCAGCTGAGAACCGGAACCTGCTCGTCAGAGGGGGCCCGGAGGGTTTGGGGGGTTTTGCTCCTCCCCATCCTAAGCAGGATCCTCTGTATTGCACAGAACAGTCGCCCCAGCGCCCCTGGGCCGCCCCACCCCTAGTGGCCACTGGTCAGCAGCCTGGTGTGGGCCCCCTGAGGGAGCAGCAGGGCAAAGGCTGACTCAGCTCGGCTCCCTTTCCCGCCCCTCCCGCCCTGGACTCCACACCGTGACCTGAGCCTTGCCCAGAGAAAACACGTGACACACGGATGACACAGTCCTCCGGCACGGCTGTGGCCACCCTCAGTGTGGCCAGCTCAGCCCCTGGAGTATCATCCGGCTCTGCTTTCTGACGGGCACAGGCTCTGCGGGTTCTGGGCTGAACCCGGCCTTGGCAGAGGTAGCCCCCAGACTCTCTGCTGCCCGCCCCCTCTGCCCCCGCCCTGAGCAGCCCCCAGAGCCCGCTGCCACCATCCCAGCAGCCACAGTTGATCCGTTCCTTGAGCACCACCAGGAGTCAGCCCCGAGCACAGAACCCGGAGTCAGCCCTGAGCACAGAGCTGGGAGTCAGCCCCAAGCACAGAGCTGGAAGTGAGCCCCGAGCACAGAGCCCGGAGTCAGCCCCCGAGCACAGAACCCGGAGTGAGCCCCGAGCACAGAGCCCGGAGTCAGCCCCCGAGCACAGAACCCGGAGTGAGCCCCGAACACAGAGCCTGGAGTGAGCCCCGAGCACAGAGCCTGGAGTCAGCCCCGAGCACAGAGCCGGGAGTGAGCCCTAAGCACAGATCCGGGAGTCAGCCCTGAGCACAGAGCCGGAGTCAGCCCCGAGCACAGAGCCGGGAGTGAGCCCCCGAGCACAGACCCCTGAGTCAGCCCCGAGCACAGAGCCCGGAGTCAGCCCCGAGCACAGAGCTGGGAGTGAGCCCCGAGCACAGAGCCGGGAGTGAGCCCCGAGCACAGAGCCGGGAGTGAGCCCTGAGCACAGATCCGGGAGTCAGCCCTGAGCACAGATCCGGGAGTCAGCCCTGAGCACAGAGCCGGGAGTCAGTCCTGAGCACAGAGCCGGAGTCAGCCCTGAGCACAGAGCCAGGAGTCAGCCTGAGCAAAGAGGACCCGCATGAGCCCGGCCGGGCACAGGCCGCAGGAGCACGCCCATCGGTGCCCACTGCCCTGGTGGTATCATGGCTGTTTGTCAGGGAGCAGGCAGGCTCCGATGGGAGCCCAGGCGCCCCGTCACGGCAGCTCCTGCCAGTCTCCCTTGTGCCCAGAGCGCCCTGTGCGGTTGAGGAGGGCTCCAAGCTGGGCAGGGCTGCAGCCCTGCAGGACAGTCTTCTGGCCCCTCAGCACCAGAACTGGGGGTGGATCCTCTCACTTGTCCCTGCAGCCCTGGGCTAGCTCAGAACCTTCCCATCATTCGTGGGGCATGTAAGGAGGGTCTCCTGGTCCCCCTGCCATGTGGCCAGGCAGGAACCTGTGGGCCGGCCCTCCTGAGATACCCCCAGCCCCAGACACTGGGGCAGCCAAGGCCTCTAACGCCTTGAGCCGGGGGCTCAGTAGCCCCTGGTGGGCTGCTACAGCTCTGGGTGCCAGAGTCGCCGGGGTCTCCTGGGCTGAACAGGGAGGGGCAAGGGGCTCACACTCACACACGCACGTGTGGACACATGCTCACACACATGTGCAGACACAGTCTCTCACGCTCACACACGTGCGGACACATGCTCACACACATGTACAGACACAGTCTCACACGCTCACACACGTGCGGACACATGCTCACACACATGTGCAGACACAGTCTCACACGCTCACACATGTGCGGACACATGCTCACACATGTGCTGACACAGTCTCACACGCTCACACACGTGCAGACACATGCTCACACACATGTGCAGACACAGTCTCACACGCTCACACACGTGCGGACACATGCTCACACATGTGCAGACACAGTCTCACACGTTCACACGTGCAGACACATGCTCACACATGTGCAGACACAGTCTCACGCTCACACACAAGCGAACACATGCTCACACACATGTGCAGACACAGTCTCACACGCTCACACACATGCAGACACATGCTCACACACATGTGCAGACACAGTCTCACATGCTCACACACATGCAGACACATGCTCACACACATGTGCAGACACAGTCTCACACGCTCACACACGTGCGAACACATGCTCACACACATGTGCAGACAGTCTCACATGCTCACACACGTGCAGACACGTGCTCACACATGTGCAGACACAGTCTCACATGCTCACACACGCAAACACATGCTCACACACATGTGCAGACACAGTCTCACGCTCTCACACGTGCAGACACATGCTCACACACATGTGCAGACACAGTCACACGCTCACACACATGCGGACACATGCTCACACATATGTGCAGACAGTCTGACACGCTCACACACGTACAGACACAGGCTCACACACATGTGCAGACACGGTCTCACACGCTCACACACGTGCAGACACATGCTCACACACATGTGCAGACACAGTCTCTCACGCTCACACACGCGTGCGGACACATGCTCACACACATGTACAGACACAGTCTCACACGCTCACACGTGCGGACACATGCTCACACATGTGCAGACACAGTCTCACACGCTCACACATGTGCGGACACATGCTCACACACATGTGCTGACACAGTCTCACACGCTCACACACGTGCAGACACATGCTCACACACATGTGCAGACACAGTCTCACACGCTCACACACGTGCGGACACATGCTCACACACATGTGCAGACACAGTCTCACACGTTCACACACGTGCAGACACATGCTCACACACATGTGCAGACACAGTCTCACGCTCACACACAAGCGAACACATGCTCACACACATGTGCAGACACAGTCTCACACGCTCACACACATGCAGACACATGCTCACACACATGTGCAGACACAGTCTCACATGCTCACACACATGCAGACACATGCTCACACACATGTGCAGACACAGTCTCACACGCTCACACACGTGCGGAACACATGCTCACACACATGTGCAGACAGTCTCACATGCTCACACACGTGCAGACACGTGCTCACACATGTGCAGACACAGTCTCACATGCTCACACACGCAAACACATGCTCACACACATGTGCAGACACAGTCTCACACGCTCTCACACGTGCAGACACATGCTCACACACATGTGCAGACACAGTCACACGCTCACACACATGCGGACACATGCTCACACATATGTGCAGACAGTCTGACACGCCACACACGCATACAGACACAGGCTCACACACATGTGCAGACACGGTCTCTCACGCTCACACACGTGCAGACACATGCTCACACACATGTGCAGACACAGTCTCACACGCTCACACACGTGCGGACACATGCTCACACACATGTGCAGACACAGTCTCACACACTCACACATGTGCAGACACATGCTCACACATATGTGCAGACACAGTCTCACACGCTCACACACATGCGGACACATGCTCACACACATGTTCAGACACAGTCTCACACGTTCACACACGTGCAGACACATGCTCACACACATGTGCAGACACAGTCTCACACGCTCACACGCGTGCGGACACATGCTCACACACATGTGCAGACAGTCTCACACGTTCACACACGTGCAGACACATGCTCACACACATGTGCAGACACAGTCTCACACGCTTCACACACGTGCAGACACATGCTCACACACATGTGCAGACACAGTCTCACACGCTCACACATGTGCAGACACATGCTCACACATATGTGCAGACACAGTCTCCGGCGTGCTCATAACACGTGTAGAAATGCTCACACACACTTCAGAACGTGGGTCTGCGTTGCTGCACACTCAGCCCCCGACCCCCGAGTGTGTCTGTGGGAATCTCGGTGGAGGAGTCGGGTGGCAGCTGGTGTAAGCCAGGCTGGGACCCGTGAGGGCCCTGAGGGCAGCTGCTTTGCATCCGGAGGCCCAGGTTCCGGTCGCGACTCTGGGAACAAACATTCATCGATTTTCCTGTGACCCAGAAACTCCCCTTCCAGGCTTATGCCCAGAAGAAACGAAGACACGTGACGTAGCATACCCCGCGGTGCTCGCTGCTCTGTTCCTGGCGGCGGTGAGCTGGGACACCCCCACCCGCCTGCCGGTGGACGTTCACTCACTGAATCAGAGGTTGGGCAGAAGCGGCCTCACTCGCCAGACCACAGAACCGGGTCCACAGATGGGGGTGGGTGTGAGAGGGGAGGGCGGGGACTGAGGTAAGGAGTTTCCGTCTTTCAGAATGATGAGAACAGGGGCCGGAGCGACAGCACAGCGGGAGGGCGTTTGCCTTGCACGTGGCCGACCTGGTTTGACCCCGGCATCCCATAGGGTCTCCCAGCACCGCCTGGAGTAAATCCTGAGTGCAGAGCCAGGAGCATCCCCTGAGCATTGCCGGTGTGACCCAAACCGAGGAGCAAGGCTGGTTCCGCGGCAGAGCCTGTTTAAGAGGGGGACGGTGCTGCTGACGACGTGACATGGGGCGGCGGGCGGGGGGACATGCCGGCGCCCCTCAGCTCTCACAGGTCCATCGTCGTCGCTTTAATCCTCACCTTCACCCACTGTCTGCTTCCATGTTTCGGCAGACGGGGCCTGAGAAGGCCCCAGATTCCTCTCTTGGCCGGTCCTGGCCGGTCCCCAGGACATATGAGAGGCTCCGGGCCCGGAGGCCGCTGGGACCAGCTCCCTGGCTTCTCTTGTCTGCCACCCTCTGAGGTCTGAGTTTGGCTGGGGACCCCCCACTCCCAGCTCTGTGCCAACCCGTTGTTCCTGACTCTGGAAACTCCCCACTTGCCCAAAAGCTTCAGAGAAGTCAAATAACCTAAATGTTTGTTCACCGGAAATGCGACTTGCTAGCCGTAGCAGGAAAACAAGGCGCCCCCTCTTTCATTTCTTTCTTTCTTTTTTTAAAAAAAAATTTTTTGGGTCACTCCCGGCAATGCTCAGGGGTTCCTCCTGGCTCTGCACTCAGGAATTACTCCTGGCGGTGCTCGGGGACCATATGGGATGCCGGGGATCAAACCCAGGCCGGCATGGGCTGGCGTGCAAGGCAAACGCCCTACCCGCTGGGCTATCGCTCCGGCCCTTTCTTTTGTTTTTTAATCAAAGTCACTAAAACCCCCAATGACTCTTTGATGTTCTGGTGGAAGCAAAGTCCCCAGCCTTTCACAAAGTGGATTTCTGGCCATTGTCAAAGGATCATAAATTGTCTCCACTTCCCAGGGAGGCTGAAGGAAACTTAGCTGGGAGCAGCTTCTCCGGTTCTATGTGGGCTTTAAATGCTGTCCAAGCCCCGATTCGATTACGGGAGGTCAGAACACAGGTTGCGGGAAAGAGGACCACAAAGGGGAAGAGCAGCGTCTGGGCCAAGAGATTGCTGGAAGCCCGGCGCGGCCCTTTCCCGACAGAGCCGCCGAACTTGAGAACTCGGGGCTCCTTTGCTACGTCCCTGGATAAGAACTTAGCCTCCATCCAAAGGTTCAGCACAATTTCAGATGCAGACACAAGCCCCAACGCGTAGTAATGACCAAAAAGAGAAAAAAGAAAGAGGTAGATTTTTATTTCTTCTAAATGAGGTCAGGGATCGGAGCGATGGTACAGCAGGGAGGGCGTTTGTCTTGCACGCTCCGGCCCAGGTATGATCCCCGGCATCCATACGGTTACCCCGAACACTGCCAGGAGTGATTCCTGAGTGCAGAGCCAGGAGCAACCCTGCAGTATCCCTGGGTGTGACCCAGAAAGCAAAAATAAATGAAATGAAAATGCAGAATTTTAAATCAATAAATTAAGAGGGCATGGCCGGAGCCATAACACAGAAGGGAGGGTGTTTGCCCTGCACGCACCAACCCACGTTTGGTCTCCGGCATCCCATATGGTCCCGCGAGCACTGCCAGGAGTGATTCCTGAGCACAGCGCGGAGAGCCTCTGAGCACTGCGGGTGTGGCCCCCACGCCAGACGACTGGCCCGGAGGTGGGCTGGCCGGGAGGTTGCCCAGAGGCTGGCCGGAGGTGGGCTGGCCCGGAGGTTGCCCAGAGGCTGGCCGGAGGTGGGCTGGCCGGGCAGTTGCCCAGAGACTGGCCCGGAGGTGGGCTGGCCGGGCGGATGCCCAGAGGCTGGCCAGAGGTGGGCTGGCAGGGCGGTTGCCCAGAGGCTGGCCAAAGGTGGGCTAGCCGGGCGGTTGCCCAGAGGCTAGCCAGAGGTGGGCTGGCGGAGCTCCAGCAATTTGGCTGTGCTCAGCAGGCCCAGCCCAGAGGCTGCTTGGCCGCGGCTCTTCTCTCTGGCCAGGCCTCGCTCTCCTTCCTTCCAGCAGCAGCCCAGAGGCCCAGCAGCAGGCTGGCAGCCAGGTGCCCGTGCTGGGCAGCACTGCCAGACCATCTTCCGGAATCTGTCCGTCCTCAGGAATCTGTTCGCCTTCAGGAATCTGTCTGTCCTCAGGAATCTGTCCGCCCTCAGGAATCTGTCCGTCCTCAGGAATCTGTCCGTCTTCCGGAATCTGTCCGCCCTCAGGAATCTGTCTGTCCTCAGGAATCTGTCCGCCCTCAGGAATCTGTCCGTCCTCAGGAATCTGTCCGTCTTCCGGAATCTGTCCGTCTTCAGGAATCTGTCCGTCCTCAGGAATCTGTCCGTCTTCAGGAATCTTTCCATCCTCAGGAATCTGTCCGTCCTCAGGAATCTGTCCGTCCTCGGGAATCTGTCCGTCTTCCGGAATCTGTCCGTCCTCAGGAATCTGTCCGTCCTCAGGAATCTGTCTGTCTTCCGGAATCTGTCCGTCCTCAGGAATCTGTCCGTCTTCCGGAATCTGTTCGTCTTCCGGAATCTGCCTGTCTTCCGGAATCTGTCCGTCCTCAGGAATCTGTCCGTCCTCAGGAATCTGTCCGTCCTCGGGAATCTGTCCGTCTTCAGGAATCTGTCCTCAGGAATTCCTGTCCTCAGGAATCTGTCCATCCTCAGGAATCTGTCCGTCCTCGGGAATCTGTCCATCTTCAGGAATCTGTCTGTCCTCAGGAATCTGTCCGTCCTCAGGAATCTGTCCATGGGGCCAGAGCAATAGCCCAGCAGGTAGGGCGTTTGCCTTGCATTTGCGTTTGCACGCGCCGGCCTGCGCTGACCTGGGTTCGATCCCGGCATCCCATATGGTCCCCTGAGCACCGCCAGGAGTGATTCCTGAGTGCAAAGCCAGGAGAAACCCCTGAGCATTGCCGGGTGTGACCCAAAAAAAAAAAAGGAATCTGTCCGTCTTCAGGAATCTGTCCGTCCTCGGGAATCTGTCCGTCTTCAGGAATCTGTCCGTCCTCAGGAATCTGTCCATCCTCAGGAATCTGTTCGCCTTCAGGAATCTGTCCGTCCTCAGGAATCTGTCCGTCTTCAGGAATCTGTCCGTCCTCAGGAATCTGTCCGTCCTCAGGAATCTGTCCGCCTTCAGGAATCTGTCCGTCCTCAGGAATCTGTCCGTCTTCAGGAATCTGTCCGTCCTCAGGAATCTGTCCGTCCTCAGGAATCTGTCCGTCCTCAGGAATCTGTTCGCCTTCAGGAATCTGTCCGTCTTCAGGAATCTGTCCGTCTTCAGGAATCTGTCCGTCTTCAGGAATCTGTCCGTCCTCAGGAATCTGTTCACCTTCAGGAATCTGTCCGCCCTCAGGAATCTGTCCATCTTCAGGAATCTGTTCACCTTCAGGAATCTGTCCGTCTTCAGGAATCTGTCCGTCTTCAGGAATCTGTCCGTCTTCAGGAATCTGTCCGTCCTCAGGAATCTGTCCGTCTTCAGGAATCTGTCCGTCCTCAGGAATCTGTCCGTCCTCTGTCTGTCCTCAGGAATCTGTCCGTCTTCAGGAATCTGTCCGTCCTCAGGAATCTGTTCACCTTCAGGAATCTGTCCATCCTCAGGAATCTGTCCATCTTCAGGAATCTGTTCACCTTCAGGAATCTGTCCGTCTTCAGGAATCTGTCCGTCTTCAGGAATCTGTCCGTCTTCAGGAATCTGTCCGTCTTCAGGAATCTGTCCGTCCTCAGGAATCTTTCCGTCCTCAGGAATCTGTCCATCTTCAGGAATCTGTCCGTCCTCAGGAATCTGTCCGTCTTCAGGAATCTGTCCGTCCTCAGGAATCTGTCCGTCCTCTGTCTGTCCTCAGGAATCTGTCCGTCTTCAGGAATCTGTCCGTCCTCAGGAATCTGTCCGTCCTCAGGAATCTGTCCGTCCTCAGGAATCTGTCCGTCCTCAGGAATCTGTCCGTCTTCAGGAATCTGTCCATCCTCAGGAATCTGTCCGTCTTCAGGAATCTGTCCGTCCTCAAGAATCTGTCCGTCCTCAGGAATCTGTCCGTCTTCTGGAATCTGTCCGTCTGCCGCGTCACCTGAAGCTTCCCAGAAGCTTCTCGAAAAGGGAACCGGGGACTGAGGGCCCCTACCCGCATCTGTGCCTGTTGGCTGATGGGGGATACTGAGGGCTTCCCAGGACCCCACCCCGCCTGGCTGGCTGTGGGGCGCGGGTCCCCGGACTCAGCTGACGGGACCGCTGTCCGAGGGAGCAGGACTGGGTGCAGGGGCAGTAGAAGCGAGCTGTGTGCAAGAGAATGTTCCAGAGCTCAGGCTGCAGGGGCGGGGAGAGGAGAGGGAGGCCCGCTGGGAGGAGCGTCTCGGCTGAAGCGGCCACTTTGCGTGGGACTCGGCCTAGCTGGCCGCGCCGCAGGCTGCCCACTGCGCTCCGGGACACAGCGGGCTGGGCGCGGGCAGGCTCAGGGCTCAGCCGTGTCCGCCCGTGCACCAGCCCCACAAACCCGGGCGGGGATCGCTGTCCGAAGGGCTGTGCCCCTCCCTCACTTCCATCTCCCCACCTCAGGCCTGGAACCTTTTAACCTTCTTCTGGCTGGGGGCGCCCCCTGGAGACCACAGCCCCACAGTCACACACAGCTTTACGGCCCTCTCCACGCCCCCGTCTGAGGCCACCGTGGCAGGAGCTCAGACCCCCCCCATGCCCTGAGCCCCGCTCGGGTTCTAGACCAGACTCAGACACGCACGCGCCAGCCCTGAGCCTCTCCCTGACCCTCTTTCTTTGGGGTCAGCCCGGTTCTGGTCTCCAGGCGGGGCACCCACCGGGCACCCGCCTGCCGGCCCTCCTCAGTCACTGTCCCGCCTGCCTGGGGCGGGCAGGACCCAAGAGTGCTCGCGGTGGCCTCCCCTGCAATGCGGTGGGGACAGAGGAACCAGGTGCTCTCTCGGGCACCCGCTCCCTGGTGCCCCGGGCTTGCCGGTGGACCCCGCCACGTCCCCAGCAGACCTTGGAGGCTCTCTTGCCGCTCAGGTCAGAGTCAAGACAGAGGCTGGGGCCTGGGGATGGTCAAGGGAGGGGGCAGGGTTCAGTCCCCAAGCACTGCCGAGGGTGCCCCTCACCAGAAAAGCAATAGAGGTGGACCCTCAGCCCCCAGGGCCCCCAGCGGCCAGCCGTCCCCTCAGCCCCCCAGGGTCCTCAGCGGCCAGCCGTCCCCTCCGCCCCCCCAGGGTCCTCAGCGGCCAGCTGTCCCCTCAGCCCCCAGGGCCCCCAGCTGCCAGCGTCCCCTCAGCCCCCAGGGTCCCCAGCGGCCAGCCGTCCCCTCAGCCCCCAGGGTCCCCAGCGGCCAGCCCTCCCCAAGGCTGGGCCAGCACAGCTGTGTCTCTGCGCCCGACTCCGAGTAGCTGGTCCCAGAGGGGGGGCACCTGCTCGCACCGACTCGCTTTCAGGGCGACAGGAGGGAGGAGCCCAGAGCCTCTGCCATGCCCAAAGCCTTCGCTCAGAGGCTCAACAAGCCCCAGGAAGGAAGGAAGGGAGGGAAGAAGGAAGGAAGGAAGGAAGGAAGGAAGGAAGGAAGGAAGGAAGGAAGGAAGGAAAGGAAGGAAGGAAGGAAGGAAGGAAGGAAGGAAGGAAGGAAGGAAGGAAGGAAGGAAGGAAGGAAGGAAGGAAGGAAGGAAGGAAGGAAGGAAGGAAGGAAGGAAGGAAGGAAGGAAGGAAGGAAGAAAGCAAAGGAAGGAAGGAAGCAAAGGAAGGAAGGAAGGAAGGGAGGAAGGAAGGAAGGAAGGGAGGGAGGGAGAAAGGGAGGGAGGGAGGGAGGGAGGAAGGAAGGAAGGAAGGAAGGAAGGGAGGGAGGGAGGGAGGAAAGGAAGGAAGGAAGCAAGCAAGCAAGCAAAGGAAGGAAGGAAGGGAGGAAGGAAGGAAGATGTATGTTAGGGGGCATCCCCACCACCGACATCTTCAGGTTTCCTCATAAGAAAGTGATGGGGGGCGGAGCGATAGCCCAGCGGGTAGGGCCTTTGCCTTGCATGCAGCCGGCCCATGGAAAGGAAGGAAGGAAGGAAGGAAGGAAGGAAGGAAGGAAGGAAGGAAGGAAGGAAGGAAGGAAGGAAGGAAGGAAGGAAGGAAGGAAGGAAGGAAGGAAGGAAGGAAGGAAGGAAGGAAGGAAGGAAAAGGAAGGAAGGAAGGAAGGAAGGAAGGAAGGAAGGAAGGAAGGAAGGAAGGAAGGAAGGAAGGAAGGAAGGAAGGAAGGAAGGAAGGAAGGAAGGAAGGAAGGAAGGAAGGAAGGAAGGAAGGAAGGAAGGAAGGAAAGGAAGGAAGGAAGGAAGGAAGGAAGGAAGGAAGGAAGGAAGGAAGGAAGGAAGGAAGGAAGGGAAGGAAGGAAGGAAGGAAGGAAGGAAGGAAGGAAGGAAGGAAGGAAGGAAGAAAGAAAGAAAAGAAAGACGGTGGGACGAGAGAGCTGGAGCGACACAGCCGTGAGTTGGGTTCGGGTCCCCCCACACTCATGACCCCATTTGGGGCCACACCTGGTGCTGCCCCTGGCTCCGTGCTCTGGGATCACTCCCAAAGGTGCTGGGGGGACCCTATGGGGCCCGGATGCAGCTCGGCGGGCGCATGGCCGACAGGCCCTCCCCGCTGTGCTGGATTCCACCTGGCTTCCACCAGCAGCTTCTTAACGTGGGCAGGAGGACAGGGGCGCGGCGCCTCAGCCTGCCCAGGACGGCCGAAGTCTGGCCCCTTGCGCAGTGCGGGTTGGAGGCGGCCCCTCCCCGCACGCCCTGCCTCATGCCTCTTTCATTCCAGAATTCTCCTCGCTCTTCTCACACATTTCCATGCCTGAATCATCCGATTGTTTGGGGTATTAAAGTTAAGTGGGGATTGCGCATTGCTGGGCTTCCCACGCAGGGTCAGTGCCTCTGGGAAGGTGCCCACCCCGGGGGGCTCCTACACCGCTGCCTCTTGCTCTGTGTTTTAGGGGTAGGGGCAGTGGGGGGCATGTTGGGTCACACCTGGCAACGCTCAGGGCGTCCTCCCGCTCTGAGGTCAGGGATCAGGCCAGTAGGGCTCACGGGACCCTCTGGGCACCGGGGAGTGAACCAGCGTCAGCCACATGCGAGACAAGAGACGTGCCCATCTGATCTCTCCGCCCACTGTGGCTCTTTTCATAAACGCTTTTGCAAACAAGGCTTTTCTCAGAGGCCTATTTTGGCTGATTCCTGTGTATTAAATCTCCCCTCCTCCCCCCTCCCCTCCCCTCCCTTCCCTCCCCTCCCCTCACATCGGCTTCTGTGACCCAAGGTCACTGTCCCCTTTGCTCATTTTTTTGCATTTTTTCTTTTTGGGTCACGCCCGCGATGCTCAGGGTTTACTCCTGGCCCTGCACTCAGGAATTACTCCTGAATTACTCCTGGAGGGGCTCGGGGGACCGTATGGGGATGCCGGGACAGAACCCGGTGGCCGCGTGCAGGGCCAGCGTCCTCCCGCTGCGCTGTCCTCCGGCTTTGTCCATTTCTGCTTCCCGCCCGCAGCACTGCCCAGCCCTTGGAACTGCCCCTCCTTGTGACGGCGTTCCAGCTTCCGTGTATGAAGATGCTGCGCTCGCTTCTCTAGTTTAGGTGTACCGATGCTCTCCCCGACAGCTCCCGGCGCTCTGCAGCGGGCAGGCACAGAAACAGGCTCGCGAGGCCTAGAGGTAGATCGGCTCTGAGCACGGTAGGGGGTCGCGGGGGCACCTGGGAGCCCCAAGGGCACGGAATCATTTGGCCAGAGCGGGGCGTGCGCCCACCCACGCCCACCCGCGGACGCCTGTCTCCATTTGAGTCAGTCTTGGGGTCCCCCCCCCCCCCGCCAAGGTCAGGTCCAGCAGCAGGCTGGACTAGCTCCCGAGGGCTGCTCTTCCCGGCGCGGCCGTCAGGGGGCGCTGGGCCCGGCGCGTGCGGCTGGTGGCACCTGCGTGAGGCACCTGCGTGAGTGCTGGCGGGCAGAAACACCTTCGCCTGGCCGGGGCTCCTGCCTGTCGCCGCAGGTTGTTTCCTCGTGGTGCCCAGAGGCCCCTGGTTTGGCTAAGGCGCCCCGTGAGGCGAATTCTCAGGGCACGCCCATGCCTGCCTCTAGGCGCTGGGACCCCCGACCCTGAGCATAGGAGCTGATGGCTGCTGGGTGCAAAGCCAGCCCCTTCCCTGCACAGACCCCGCGGCAGCCCCGCTCCACAATCCTCCAGGCCCCTCCCGCACTCTGAGATGTCCGCGCGGTGTCGCCTGGCCCCGCCGCCTGGGGAGAGAGGGGACAGCACAAAGCGTGGACTCCTGGGCCGAGGGAGAAGGAATCTGGAATGTTCTGTGGGGTGGGCCGTGTCTGCACAACGCCTCCTTGTGCAAGGCCGTGGGGGGCGGAGGATGAGGCCCTCCTGCTGGTCAGGTCTGACACGATGGTGCGCGCAAGGCTCGGGTGACTCCTTACTCCACACTGCCCAAGGGACAGGGGCACAGACCACTGCGGTGGGCTTGAGGAGGGCTCAGAGGGGGCAAACTCCGGTGGACACAGAGGCAGCTCTCAGGAGGCCGCTGGGGTCTGGGCAGTGGGGGGAGGCAGCCCCTCGGACATGGGGGCGTTGGGCGCTCACGGCAGCCCTGGGCGGGGCGGCCTTGCTTCCAGTGTCCCAGTCACACAGGCCCCCGCAGCCCCTGTCCAGGCGGGGAACCACTGACAGACTCGTTCCGGGGCTGGGCCGGGCTGTGAGTTCCGGCCAGGGCTCAGCTGCAGCAGCTTCCTGGACGGGGGTCCGAGGGGGCACTCGGCGGTGCTCAGGGGTCACCCCTGGCTCTGACTTCAGGGATCGCTCAGGTGGTGCTCGGCATGGGTCGGTCGCGTGCAGGCACGTGCCCTCCCCGCTGTGCTGTCCTCCAGCCCCTCTGGACATTTCCTGAGGGACACTGAGGCGGGGGCCTTGTCAGCAGAGAAAGCAAGTGGGGGGCGGGGAAGGACCAACAAGCACAGGGTCTCCTGGGCTTGAGCCCACTTTGCATGCGACAAAGCTGACGTTGCAGCGTCCTGCTGAGATCTGAGCAGAGGCACCGCGAGGGGGTGAGGGTCTCCCCGAAATCAGTCCCGGAGGGGAAGGGGCTTCGCCTGCCTCCTTGCCAGCGTTCTCTGCTATTCTCAAGGGCTCCACATGGGGGTGCTGGCGCTCTGCCCCCCCCACCCGCAAAGGGAAGGGGCGGGCTTCCGAGGCCACTTCCGGCAGGGAGGGGCCCAGCCCCATCTCCTTCCTGTCCTCCCGACCTGCCCGGCGCCCCTGGCCTACACTAGGGCCCTGGCAGCCTGGCCCTCTGCCTCTCCCATCACAGACTTTTCTTTCCTGGTGGCCGAACGATAGCTGGGAGGGCTTTTGCCCCACAAGCAGCCAAGCTGATTCCATCCCCGGCATCCCATGTGGTCCCCGAGCCCCTGAGCCAGGCATGATTCCTGAGCATCTCGGGAGTGCCCTAAAACAGCCATAGCACAGGGGTGCCTGTCTTGCCCTCAGCCTTGCCCAGAATCGATCCTCAACACCCTATAGGGTCCCCCAAGCCCACCAAGAATGATCCTCGAGCGCAGAGCCAGGAGTAAGCCCTGAGCACAGCCGGGTGTGGCCCCCAAAAAGGACAGAAGTTTCCTTCCCTTCCTGTCTCCACTCTGAAGTGGGGGGCCATGGGGGGGGAGGCGGCTGAGAGCCCCCCCCTGGCGCACCCACAACCGCCTACTCCTGGCCTGAGCAGACACCAGGTGGCACAGGGTCCACTCCGGCAGGACAGTCCTCTGGCAGTCAGGGCTGGGGGCCCTTTCACTAACTGGGCCGGGCCTGACCAATGCAGACGTGGGGGTCTGCCCAGGACAGCTGCTGACAGCAGAGGTGGGAGGCCTCAAGCATCAGAGTCTATGGGAAGCACTTCCGGGTCACCAAACCTCATAAGTGTCTATGAGAAGCACTTCCGGGTCACCAAACAAGCCTTGCTCCAGGTCTTCAGTCCCTTCTGCTGCGCTACCTGGAGGGGCGTCTGGGGTGGCTGTGGGGTCCCGTGGGAAGGGTCCCTGCCACGCGTCAGGCTGAGAGGCCTCGGCTGGCTGTGAGGACCCCCACTCTGGGCCCCACCAGAGCGGAATCGCTGGTTCCCATGCGTTTGTCTCTGTTTCTGCCCACCTGAAAATAAAGCTCCGTTGACTATCTCGGAGGTGCCAGCAGTCAGACCGGAAGCCGCCTGCGCTGGGCCTCTACGGCAGAGCCACACGCCCTTCGTCGGAGCCAGAACTTGCTTTCTGTTTATTGGAGGCGCCTCGGCGGTGCTCGGGGGCCATAAGGTCTCAGTGGACCAGGGTCTGCCCACTCCCTCCTGGCTCTGCACTCCGGTGGTGCTGGGGGACCAAAAAGGGACGCCGGGATCGAGCCCGGGTCCCCGCGTGCCTGGCAAACGCCCTCTCCGCTGGACTATGGCTGTGCCTGGCCCCTCTCGGCCCCGCTCAGCCCCTTCTGGGTGGAGAGAGCACTTGGGCTGAGCACTCCCTGATCCTGCATCAAGAGGCCCAGGCCGCTCCCCAGTGACTGGTGAACCCCGAGCATCGCCAGGCACGACCCTACGCCAGAAGAAAGAGGAATAAAATTAGTCCCTTTGGGGACCTGGACGAGGCTGATGCGGCCATGCTGGCTCCCAGAGTGGACCAAGAGCTTCTGGAAGCGTGGCCCTTCGCCATGGGTCAAGGCGCTCGGGTGCGATCCCACCGCTGGGGTATGCCTGCGTCCCGGAGCCCTGTTTGCGTTGCAGCATTGGACCGCCCTGCTGGCCCCGCTGCTGGCCCGCTGCTGCCCCCGCTGCTGGCCCGCTACTGGCCCCGCTGCTACCCCGCTGCTACCCCGCTGCTGACCCGGCTGCTGGCCCGCTACTGGCCCCACTGCTGGCCCGGCTGCTGGCCCCGCTGCTGCCCCCGCTGCTGGCCCGGCTGCTGGCCCCGCTGCTGGCCCGGCTGCTGGCCCGCTGCTGGCCCGGCTGCTGGCCCGCTGCTGGCCCCGCTGCTGGCCCGGCTGCTACCCCGCTGCTACCCCGCTGCTGGCCGGGCTGCTGGCCCGCTGCTGGCTCCGCTGCTGGCCCGGCTGCTGGCCCGTGCTGGCCGCTCTTACGTAACCCCCAGCGCAGGGGTGGTTACAAAGCGAGCGTGTGACAGGCACAGACAGGTTCGCAGACAGACGCCCGGGGCCCCAGGTGGAGGGGGCTGGGGAGGGGGCCTGGGCCCTGGGCACGCAGGCATGGGAGGCCCAGGGGCGGGGCAGGGACTGCTGACCCCAGGTCACCGCCTGCGGGAGAAGCCTCACTGCTAGCCCCCCGCACGGCCCTGCCTCACCCCCAGGTGAAGGCTCCTACCCTTGTCCCCCCACCCCGGCTCTCTCTGGCTTGGGGTCACACCAGCCACGCTCAGGGCTGCTCCTGGCTCGGTGCTCAAGGGCTGCTCCTGACGGGGCTCCAGGAACCATGTGGGGTGCCCGGGATGGAACCTGGCTCAGCCACACACAAAGGCAAACGCCCTTCCGCTGTTCTACGGCTCTGATCCCACCCAGCCATGTTCAGGGGTTACTCCTGGCTCTGCATTTGGGATTTACTCCTGGCGGTGCTTGTGGCAGCCCCGGTGAAGCCACGGTGAAGGCTGTGACCCGAGAGACTGGGCCATAGGGGACGCTGGGGACAGAACCCAGCAAGGCGAACGCCCTCCCTCCCACTGTGCTATCGCCCGGCCCGTCCACCCAATTTTTTAAGTTCTGCAACCCCCTGTGGGGTATTATGGATCCCCAATATAAGGTTCTAGACAGTCTGACAGTTCCCTGCACGGCCGAGAGCACTGGCCTAATGGACTGTCCACTCAGGAATCAAATGCCTGAGGCCGGGCCCCATGCCGGGTGCCAGGGGATGGTTTGCAGGGGCCCCAGTCTGGCCTCAGCCCTTATTAGGGGCTCCAGTCTGGCCTCAGCCCTTATTAGGGCCACGAGAGACGTCAGGAATGTGGGAAGCTCCACAGATGACTGGCACTTAGGAATGTCGAGGGCTCGGCACGGTCCCAGTGGCCAAGGAGACACGTGGCCGGCCCTCCATGGCGCAGCCACAGGAATGAGGAGGAGGAGAGCGAACAAGGAGGGTGTTGGGGATGAGCTTGGCGCTGGGGGGCTCTCAGGCACACTGCTGGGCGCTGTGTGACTCTGGGAACGTTGCTGCCCTCTCTGAGTCGGCCACGCTCTCTGCAGGGCTGCGGGTAGGCGTGGCTCCTGGTGTGCGCAGGACGTGGCTCTCGCCCCTGCCCCAATTGTGCAAGAAAGAGCTTTGCTTTCCACAAGGCGATTTCTGGGCAGGAAGCCTGGCGGGCGGGTTTCGACCTCAGCTCCTGCGTCTCCACGGTGAAGGCGTGACCTGAGAACCGCGCAGCTAGAGAGACGTAGGCCCGAGCCATAGCACAGCGGGAGGGCGTTTGCCTTGCACACGGCCAACCGGGTCCATCTCCGGCATCCCATAGGTCCCCACAGCGGGAGGCGTTGGCCTTGACCCGGCATCCCATAGGTCCCCACAGCGGGAGGGCGTTGGCCTTGACCCGGCATCCCATAGGTCCCCACAGCGGGAGGGCGTTGGCCTTGACCCCGGCATCCCATATAGGTCCCCACAGCGGGGAGGGCGTTGGCCTTGACCCGGCATCCCATAGGTCCCCACAGCGGGGAGGGCGTTGGCCTTGATCCCGGCATCCCATAGGTCCCCCCAGCACCTCCAGGAGTAATTCCTCAGCGCAGAGCCAGGAGCATCGCCAATGTGACCCAAAAAAGAAAAAAGAAGGCGTGAGCTCTGGCACCCCAGGTTCACCAGGAGCCCATCCCGCTGGCACTCACAGCGCCCGGGCTCAGCAGCCCCTGTCAGTTTTTGTTCTTTGGTGTCGGCCTGTTTGAAACGTGGCTGGGCCCTATTTTCCTCATCAAAAGGACAGATTCCCGCCGGAGAAGCCGTGTCTACGAAGATACTTGGACAAGGCATCTTGTTGTGTAAAACCAGCAGCTCTGGGGCCGGAGCGATAGCCCAGCAGGTAGGGCATTTGCCGGCCCCAGTTTGATCCCCCGGCATCCCATATGGTCCCCGAGCACCGCCAGGAGTGATTCCTGAGTGCAGAGCCAGGAGCAACCCCTGAGCACTGCCAGGTGTGATGGCAGCAGCTCTGCTTGGCGGGCGCTGGGCGGGCACACCGCGGTACCAGAGCTCAGTCTTGGCTCTGTGTCAGGGGTCACTCCTGCAGGCCCGGGACAGCACCCAGGTGGGCCATGTAAAGGTAAGCGCCCACCCGCTGTGGCCCACCAACAATTAAAACCCCAAACAAAGCAGTACACGCACACGCACGCACACACATGCACACGCAAGCGCATGCACACACACGCACACACACATGCGGCGCACACGCACACACAAGGCCAGGGCTGCCGCAGGGCCTTTGCCTGAGTGCCGAGGCTTGAACAAGACCCTCACGGTGTGCCGGGCCCCACCTTGCCTCTGCTCACAGCCCGTCTGTTTCCTCCGGTCTCTCTGTCCCCTCCTATCGAGTCCGCTTCTCCCTGACTCTCGGCTCCAGCGCCGTGGGTGCCTCCCAGGAGCGGCTGTGCAGAGCCGAGACATCTGGGCCCTGGGCTTAAGAGCATGTCCTAAGGGGACATTTTTGGGGCTTACGTGGGGCTTAGCATCAGCAGCCCCCACCAGCAGCTGTGCAGAGAAACCCAAGTCGTAACCGTGACCTGGGAGGGCATCTGGGTTTAGCCTCTGGCCTACAGGTGGAAGCGTCTTGTGTGCCTGTGGTTGCTGGCAGGGGCTGGGAATTGGACCCGGGCCCCACACTGGCACAGAGCCTCCACCTCCCACCTTCTCTGGAGCCTCCTCCAAGATCCGACTGAATATTCCAGCATCTCTGCGGGGGTGTGGGCAGGGAGGAGGAAGGTAATCGCGTTCCAGGGGGCAGATTTCCTGAGCCAATAGGCGGCTTCTTGCGCCAGCCCGACCCTGCGCTGCAGCTGTGCGGCCTTGGGCAAGGCCACGCTCTGCTCTCTGGGCCTTTATCTCTGCTCTGAGGGATACGGACGGCACCTCACAGCTGCTGGGATAAGGGCTGTGCCCCCCAGAGGGCTCTCGGCCGCCTCCCCCAGTCCCGGGAAGTTTCTGAGCTGGGACCGACTGCGGATATACGGATACGGATACGCCGAATTCCTGCTGCAGGGTCACCCCCAAGTTCCTGGCTGCTGGGCGTCTCAGGAGGGTTGCGTCAAAGTCCAGGGCAGGACAGGGCAGGACAGAGCAGGACAGGGCACTAGAGCAGGACAGGGCAGGACAGGTCACTACAGCAGGACAGGGCTCTCACGGCAGGACAGGGCAGGACAGGTCACTACAGCAGGACAGGTCACTACAGCAGGACAGGGCTCTCATGGCAGGACAGGTCACTACAGCAGGACAGGGCACTCACGGCAGGAGAGGGCACTCGAGCAGGACAGGGCACTCGGAGCAGGACAGGCTCAGCAAGACTGGAGCTGGCCGCTGGCCCCAGCACTCCACCTGTGAAGCCCCTTGACCCACTGACCTGGGCTGCCCGCTGTGCCCAGTGCCCAGGGGGCCCTTCCTGCCGCTGCCCCCAGCTGTGCCCCCCTGTAGAACCCCCTGAGGCACCTCATTTCCCAGCAGGTGGACCACGCCCCCACCCCTGCCAGAGGCCCCATGGGGCGGGAAAGGGGCGCCGCTGGCTCTGCTGCCTCCCAACAAGGACCCTGGCTTAGGGCAGGGTGACCTGGGGAGACCACCAGGGCAGAAAGGCCCCTGGGGAGACCCCCGCCCTCGCTACCCTGCTCCCAGGCCTCAGGGCCACCCTGGCCTCCTAGACGCCAGGCTGGGCTGTGACTCCCCAACACTGCCAGGCAGAAACTAGGGGCTGGGCTGAGCCCCAGAGCAAGACCAGAGCTGCTCCCCTCTGTACATCCACCGCCCCTACCCCAGCCAACGGGAGGAGTTCTCAGGCAGGATTACAGGATTACAGCCAGGAATTCAGGGGCGCTGGGTGGGGCGGGGCCGCCCCTGTTTCCAGGCTGCAGGAAGGAGCGAGGGAAGGTTCGGACAAAGGTCTGGGAACTGGGGAACTGGGTCGGCCAGCTCAGAGGTAAGAGCCAGGCCCTGATCTCAGGACTTGCTGCAGCTCTGCGAGGTCAGACCAAAGCACAAGCTCCCTCCCTCCGCTGCTGGGCGGCCCCAGACAGCCTGTGCCTTGTTCCCCACGTGAGGCCCGTAGGGCTAAGGCTGAGCCAGGGGTCGGGGCAGAACCCAAAGAAGGCGGCCCGGAAGCGCCTGGTCTCAGGCCTGGGAAGGAGAAACGGAAAAGGGGGGGCCAGGGAGCGCCTCCTACACCAGAGCTTCAGCAGCGGGAGGGCGTTGACCTTGCACGCGGCCCACCCGGGTTCCAGCCCCGGCACCCTCTCTGCTCCCCGAGCACCGCCAGGAGTAATTCCTGAGTGCAGAGCCAGGAGGAACCCCTGAGCATCGCCGGGTGTGACCCAAAAAGAAAGACAAAGTGTCCATGAGCAGGATGGGAGCGTCAGGGTCTGTGTGTGGTGTGGGGTGGGCCGGGTCAGGCAATGCCCAGCAGGCCAGGCCCTTGCTGCTCCTGAGTGCAGAGCCAGGAGTAACCTCAGCGCCTGCCTCCTGGGTCTGGGCGCGGCCCCGAGGATGCGGGCTCCACCCGGGCCAGCCTGGGCCAGAAACACCTTCAGCTGGAGAGGACTCGGCTCACAGGGGCCTGAGGAACACGAGGTGTGGCCGCACGCTGGAGCAGTCCCACGGGCAGCTCTGCCCAGGCGCGGTGGGCTACTTGCAGCTCTTTGTTTGGGGGGTTGCTCCCGATGGGCTAGGGAATTAAACGGGACCGTGCTCTGGGTCTCCCCAAGCATTGCCTGGAATCACCCCAAAACCAAAACATTTTAAAAGTCATTTTAAAAGACCTGGGGAGTGGTCACACTCGGCAGTGTCCAGGGCTTACTCCTGACTGCACTCAAGGATCACTCCTGGGGACCAACTGGGGTGCTGGGGACCGAACTCAGGGTGGCTGTGTGCACCTAAACCACTGTCCTGTCACTCTGCTTGTTTTCTTGGGGTCACACCCGGCGATGCTCAGGGGCTACTCCTGGCTCTGCACTCAGGAATCACTCCTGGCGGTGCTCGGGGGACCATATGGGATACCGGGGATCGAACCGGGCCGGCATGGGCCAGCCACGTGCAAGGCAAACGCCCTCCCTGCTGGGCTATCGCTCCGGCCCGTTCCTCCTGACTCTTTGCTCAGGAATTACTCCTGGTGGTGTGACCTGCCCAAAAAGCAAAACTATATATATATATATATATATATATATATATATATATATATAAAATCATAGTAGAGATAATAGCAATATTTCAGAAGTTACTGATTCAGTCAAGGTGACCCTAACTGCCCCACCCATCAGTGTTTACACAGGAGAGAGCCCACTAGCATGAGCCCTGGCTTAAGGGCATGTAAACTGCTTAAACTAAATTAAGCTGAACAGTGAAGCTCCCGAGCTGGCTAGGCTCGTCGTCCAACAAGTAGACGTCTTGTGTCTGTCCTTCTATACCAAGTGCGTGCAGAAGTCTTGCAGGGGTGGGCACGCCTGTGGTGGCCAGGCTCACATCTGGGCTGCACATGTCCAGCCGGGATCTGAGCTTTGCTTGGCCACAGCTGCATGCGAGGTGACTCACCCAGCCCCTGCCCCAGCCCAGGCTGCACACGGGCTTCATGAGAACGGGCCGTGGGAAGTTTGAGAAGCCTTGGCCTGTCCCCTGGGATTGTACAGATTAAATTTCCTGCAGTGTGGGGGGCTGGAGCGATAGCCCAGCGGGTAGGGCGTTGCCTTGCACGCGGCCGGCCCATGCCGGCCCGGGTTCGATCCCTGGCATCCCATATGGTCCCCCGAGCACCGCCAGGAGTGATTTCTGAGTGCAGAGCCAGGAGAAACCCCTGAGCATTGCTGGGTGTGACCCAAAAAAGCAAAAAATAAATAAATAAATAAATAAAAATTAAAACCCATATGGTCCCCGAGCACCTCCAGGAGTGATTCCTGAGTGCACAGCCAGGAGAAACCCCTGAGCATCACCGGGTGTGACCCAAAAAGCAAATAAAATAAAATAAAATAAAAATAAAAAAAATAGAAGTCCGGCTCGGTGACGGCTCCTGCGGCTTGGCACAGGAGGAGGGTGCCCGAGCAGAGGCGGCTGCGGAGGGGCTGTGTGCCTGTGGTGTGCCTGTGCGCAGCTGGGGGAGGTCAGAGGCCCCCTGATAGAGGGGTGTTGCTCAGACCATGGCTGGGCCCGTCTCTGCCGCAGTGCGGGCTCTGGGACACAGCCCAGAGGGCCGGAGTCTTTTGAGGACAGATGGTCTGTGGAAATTCTTCTTGACTTGTGAGAACGTCAGCTCGCCCCCCAGCTCACAGGAGCACCTCCAGGTGCAGTCAAGAAGCATGGAGGGAGCCACGGGCGACAGCACAGCGGGAGGGCGTTTGCCTTGCACGCGGCCGACCCGGGTTCGATCCCCGGCATCCCATATGGTCCCCGGAGCACCCATGGGCTGGCCTGTCCACTCACACCGCCCCACCCCAGCCTCCGGGCCCACCTTGGGCTGGCAGGTCCCAGGACCAGGAAACTGCCCAAGATCCAGGTTCAGTCCCTGCCCCCCATAGGGTCCCTGGCACAGCTGGTGCCCGCAGCCCGGGCACTCATCCACTGGCGCCCCGGGGTACCGGAGGGCTGGCAGCGTCCCGTGAGGTCCTCCAGCACCGCCGGGGATTCCTGAATGCTGAGCCAGGGAACCCCGAGCACGCCCCGAGTGACCCCATAAGACAAAAATAGCCCCCAACCCCCAAACCGAGCAATAAACCCGCGTCCCGCTTAGGCCAGATCTGGGGAGTCGGCAGGGGGCCCAGGACCCCTTTCCTCAGGACAGGGCCCTGCGCGGGGCTGGCCAGGGGCCGGGGCGCGGGGGCCGCCGCGAGGGCCGTCCCGCGTGGCCGGCTCCCAGGGGGCGTCGAGCCCTCCCGGGGACAAGGCGGGTCCCGGAAGGCGGCACCTGGCGCTGCCCGCGGGCGGAAGCGGGGGGCGTGTCCCGGGCGCGCCGGGGTGTGGCCTAGGCCCCGCCTCCCGTGACGCGTGGGGCGTGTCCTGCGTCCGGGGTGTGGCCTAGGCCCCGCCCCGTGACGCGGAGGGGCGTGTCCTGCGTCCGGGGTGTGGCCCTAGGCCCGCCACGTGACGCGGCGGGGGCGTGTCCTCGGCCGGCCGGCGGAGCGAGCGTTCGGGCGGCGGCGCGTCATGGGGGCTCAGCTGAGCACGGTAAGGGGCGGGGGCGCGCGCTCGGCCTGGGCCGCCGCCATGACACGCGCCGCGTGCTGGCTGCGTGGGGCCGCACCCGCAGCCCTGACCCGCACCCGCCTCGCTGCCCTCTCGCGGGGCCGCGGGTTTGTGGGGAAGTTCGTGCGCGGGTGCGGGTGCGCGCGGGTGGGTGCGGGGCGCGGGGCCAGGGCAGGGCAGGGCAGGGCAGGGCAGGGCAGGGCAGGGCAGGGCGGGCAGGGCCGGCCACCGCGAGCTGGGACAGCGCCAGGCCCGAGGCGTGGGGGTCGCGAGTCCAGAGGCCGGGCGGGGGCGGCCGAGGTTTAGGGGCGGGGGTCCGCGGCGCGGGGAGTGGCCGGCCCCGCTCGTTAGGGGCCACACTGCGGCCGCCCCGCGGCTCCTGCTGGCCCCGCGCTGTGCTGGCCTGGCCTGGGCACTCGGTGAGGCCACTGCAAGCTGGCGCGTGGCCCCACCTGGCCACTGTCCGCCCTGCGGCACCTGGGCAGGAGCCAAACCTCAGGGCTCCGAAGTCCACCGTGCGCTGACCCCTCCGGCCACCCCTCCCTGCCCAGCTGCTCCATCTGGGTGGCCTCCAGTATCAGTGTGCGCTGTGGGCGCTGGACCTGTGGCCCGATAGTGCCCCACGCTCACACTCGCTCCACACGCCCATACTCCCACACTCGCTCCCACACTCGTCCCACACTCGTTCCCACACTCACTCCCACACTCGCACACTCACGCCCATACTCCCACACTCGCTCCACACTCGTTCCCACACACGCCTATACTTGCACACTCGCTCCCACACTCACTCCCATACTCGCACACTCATTCCCACACTCCCATACTCGCACACTCATGCCCATACTCCCACACTCGCTCCCACACTCACTCCCATACTTGCACACTCACGCCCATACTCCCACACTCGCTCCACACTCGCTCCCACACTCACTCCCATACTTGCACACTCGCTCCCATACTTGCACATTCACGCCCACACTCACTCCCATACTGCACACTCAGGCCCACACTCACTCCCATACTCGCACATTCACGCCCACACTCACGCCCATACTCCCACGCCTCCCACACTCACACCCATACTCCCACACTCCGCTCCACACTCACTCCCACACGTTCCCACACACTCCCATACTCGCACACTCGCTCCCACACTCACGCCCATACTCCCACACGCACTCCCACACTCGCTCCCACCCCTGCCCTCACACGTCCGCCTCACTCCCACACCCGCACGCTCCCTCACTTGCACATTGACTGACCCATGGCCGCTCACATGCTCAGCCCCTGTGGCATGTGGCCACCAGTGACCATGGGGTCCTGTCTCTGCTCCAGGCCCGGCCTCAGGCCCCTTCCTGGGACTGGCTGCATCGAAGCCCCGCCTCCCGAGGCTCCCTGGGGTGGGGCTTCTACCCAAGGCCCCCAGACTCCTGCCCTGCCCCTCCACACGCCCCACTCTGCCCTGCCCCTCCACACGCCCCACTCTGCCCTGCCCCTCCACACGCCCCACTCTGCCCTGCACCTCCACACGCCCCACTCTGCCCTGCCCCTCCACGCCCCACTCTGCCCTGACCCTCCACACGCCCCCACTCTGCCCTGCCCCCCACACGCCCCCACTCTGCCCTAACACCTCCCACACACCCCCACTCTGCCCTGACCCTCCCACACGCCCCACTCTGCCCTGACCCTCCACACGCCCCACTCTGCCCTGACCCTCCACATGCCCCCCACTCTGCCCTGACCCTCCACACGCCCCACTCTGCCCTGACCCTCCACACGCCCCCACTCTGCCCTGCCCCTCAACACGCCCCCACTCTGCCCTGACCCTCCCAGACGCCCCCACTCTGCCCCTGCCCCCACACGCCCCACTCTGCCCTGACCCTCCCACCGCCCCCACTCTGCCCTGACCCTCCACATGCCCCCCCACTCTGCCCTGACCCTCCACACGCCCCCACTCTGCCCTGACCCCCCCACACGCCCCCACTCTGCCCTGACCCTCCCACACACCCCCACTCTGCCCTCACGCCCCCACTCTGCCCTGACCCTCCCACACGCCCCACTCTGCCCTGACCCTCCACACGCCCCACTCTGCCCTGCCCCCCCACACGCCCCACTCTGCCCTGACCCTCCACCGCCCCCACTCTGCCCTGACCCTCCACACGCCCCACTCTGCCCTGACCCTCCCACACGCCCCCACTCTGCCCCTGACCCTCCCACACGCCCCACTCTGCCCTGACCCTCCACACGCCCCCACTCTGCCCTGACCCTCCACCGCCCCCACTCTGCCCTGACCCTCCCACGCCCCCACTCTGCCCTGACCCTCCACACGCCCCCCACTCTGCCCTGCCCCCCCCACGCCCCCACTCTGCCCTGACCCTCCACACGCCCCCACTCTGCCCTGACCCTCCACACGCCCCACTCTGCCCTGACCCCTCCACACGCCCCCACTCTGCCCTGACCCCTCCACACGCCCCACTCTGCCCTGACCCTCCACACGCCCCACTCTGCCCTGACCCTCCACACGCCCCCCACTCTGCCCTGACCCTCCCACACGCCCCCACTCTGCCCTGACCCTCCACACGCCCCCACTCTGCCCTGCCCCCCACGCCCCCACTCTGCCCTGACCCTCCACACGCCCCACTCTGCCCTGACCCTCCCACACGCCCCACTCTGCCCTGACCCTCCACACGCCCCCACTCTGCCCTGACCCTCCACACGCCCCCACTCTGCCCTGACCCTCCCAGACGCCCCCACTCTGCCCTGACCCTCCCACACGCCCCACTCTGCCCTGACCCTCCACACACCCCCACTCTGCCCTGACCCCTCCACACGCCCCACTCTGCCCTGCCCCTCCACACGCCCCACTCTGCCCTGACCCTCCCAGACGCCCCCACTCTGCCCTGACCCTCCCACACGCCCCCACTCTGCCCTGACCCTCCACACACCCCCACTCTGCCCTGACCCCTCCACACGCCCCCACTCTGCCCTGACCCTCCCAGATGCCCCCCACTCTGCCCTGACCCCCCACACGTCCCCACTCTGCCCTGCCCCTCCCACACGCCCCACTCTGCCCCTGACCCTCCACACGCCCCACTCTGCCCTGACCCCTCCACACGCCCCCACTCTGCCCTGCCCTCCCACACGCCCCACTCTGCCCTGACCCTCCACACGCCCCCACTCTGCCCTGACCCTCCACACGCCCCCACTCTGCCCTGCCCCTCCCACACGCCCCCCACTCTGCCCTGACCCTCCACACGCCCCCACTCTGCCCTGACCCCTCCACACGCCCCACTCTGCCCTGCCCCTCCCACACGCCCCACTCTGCCCTGACCCCTCCACACGCCCCCACTCTGCCCTGACCCTCCCAGACGCCCCCACTCTGCCCTGACCCTCCACACGCCCCCACTCTGCCCTGACCCTCCACACGCCCCCACTCTGCCCTGACTCCTCCACACGCCCCCACTCTGCCCTGACCCTCCACACGCCCCACTCTGCCCTGACCCTCCCACACGCCCCCACTCTGCCCTGACCCTCCACACGCCCCACTCTGCCCTGCCCCTCCCACAAGCCCCCACTCTGCCCTGCCCCTCCCACACACCCCCACTCTGCCCTGACCCTCCCACACGCCCCCACTCTGCCCCTGACCCTCCCACACGCCCCCACTCTGCCCTGCCCCTCCCACAAGCCCCCCACTCTGCCCTGACCCTCCCACAAGCCCCCACTCTGCCCTGCCCCTCCCACACACCCCCCCCACTCTGCCCTGACCCTCCCACACGCCCCACTCTGCCCTGACCCTCCCACAAGCCCCCCACTCTGCCCTGCCCCTCCCACACACCCCCACTCTGCCCTGACCCTCCCACACACCCCCACTCTGCCCTAACCCCTCCCACACGCCCCCACTCTGCCCTGACCCTCCACACGCCCCACTCTGCCCTGCCCCTCCACACGCCCCCACTCTGCCCTGCCCCTCCACACGCCCCCACTCTGCCCTGACCCTCCACACGCCCCCACTCTGCCCTGACCCTCCCACACGCCCCCACTCTGCCCTGACCCTCCACACGCCCCCACTCTGCCCTGACCCCTCCCAGACGCCCCCACTCTGCCCTGACCCTCCACACGCCCCACTCTGCCCTGCCCCCCACACGCCCCCACTCTGCCCTGACCCTCCATACGCCCCACTCTGCCCCTGACCCTCCCACACGCCCCACTCTGCCCTGACCTCCACACGCCCCCACTCTGCCCCCACAGCCCACCGCGTGCCGGTCTGGGGCTTCTTGCTGGTCTCTCGCGTCTGGGGGTCTGAGACCTGCGCTCAGCCTTGACGGGTGAGGGACACGGATGGGCTCCCTCTCGGCCCAGTCCCCACCTACCGTGTGGCCGGCAGCCAGGCCTGGGCTTATCTGAGAGCTGCAGGCGTCGGGGAGCCTCCACCCAGGGCTGGGCGCAGCCGGCTCTGGAGTCCTCCAGTTGCTGGGAACTTCGGGGCTCAGGTACCTCCCCTCCGTGAGTGCTCCGCAGGCCCCAGCAGGCCACAGACCCATCCAGGCTGCCCCCAGGGGCCCGACCTGTGCCTGGTCCCTCCCTGCTCTGAGTGGGAGCCCCGCGGCAGCAGAACTTCCCCAGCCCCGGCCTCCTGCGGAGGCCACGTCCCGAGTGTCAAGGGAAGTGCAGGGTCTCTGCGGGCAGCCGGCAGGTAAGCGGGTCCAGGGGGGCGCGTCTCTGCCTGACACCGCGGGTCCTGGGCGGAACTCGGGCAGCCAGGAGTGACCGTGGAATGCAGAGCTGAGGCCATTCTCTGGAAGCTTCTGGGGTGCAGAAGCTCGTTTCTTCTGGGTCTGGGAGAGGAAGGTTGGGGGCTTCGTGTGGAGCCTCGGTCATTCTCGTGTGGAGCCACGCCGGCCCCAGGCCTGGGGCAAGGTGTGTGTGTGTCTGAGTGTGTGCGTGTGTGTCTGTGTGTGGTGTGTGTGGCGTGTGCAGCTGAGCCAGGCGAGGCCATGGCCATCCGCCTCCTGTTCACTTCGCCGTTGTGTGTGGGTGAGGGGTGCTGGGAGGGGGTGCCCCTCGGCCTCCCTGAGCTCTGTGGCCCGGCGGGTTCGGGCCTAGTCACCCATGCTGGGGTCCCCTGGCTCCTGGTGAGGGCCCCTGAGCCTGCTTTCCTCATCACAGGGTGTTCGCCGGCCTCCCAGGGACACACTGACATACACCCATGCACGCACACACTCACATACACGCACTGACACGCGCACTCACAGACACTGACACGCGCACACACATATACACTGACATGTGCACACTCATGCTCACACTGACACGCACACTCACATACACTGACACGCGCACATGCACATGCACACACATGCACACACACAGTGACATGCACACTCACATGCTCAAACTGACACGCGCACACACACATACACTGACACGCACATGCTCACACTGACACGTGCACACACATGCTCACACCGACACACGCACACGCTCACACTGACACGCGCACACACTCACAGTGACACGCGGGACACTACACACTGACACACGCACACGCTCACACTGACACGCGCACGCACTTGCGCCAGCCCCCACAGAGAGGCCGGCCGGCGGCCAGGCGAGCACTCACCCGCCTCTGGGAGGGCCCCGGCTCAGCAGGGCCAGGGACTGGGGCGCCCACCCAGCCCCACAGCTCTCGCCCCTCTGCTGGTTCTGCTGTTATCTGCTGTGCCAGCATGGCCCATGGGGTCGCAGGTGCCAGACGGACGGGCGTGGGGCTGGCCCCAGCCTGGGGACTTGCAGATAAATCAGACGGGGCTGAGCCCCTCGTTCCGGCCTCCCCTCCCCACTCCGGGGTCCCCATATGGGGTGGTCTGGGAGCAAGCGTGGGGCGAGCCGGGCCGCAGCTGGGAGGGCGCAAAGCACAGGGCTCCCCGCCCTCCGGATCCCCTTCCCAGTAAGGTCGGCCTCGCCCTGCAGGGACACACGGGTGGGTGCAGTGTGTCTGCCCCCTCCCTGGTTCCCCCAAATCCCCGGAGTGGGGAGTGGGAGTCTAGCCTCGGGGTGCGCGCCGGGACCTGGGCCTCAGGACCGGCAGCGGCTTCCGAGGGCCGGGGAGGGGAGGAGGCTCTGGGCCAGATGTTTGCCTTGGGAGCCCCTGGACAGAGGGAAGGGCCGCCCTGCAGGTGGCTGGGAAGAGCCGCTGGCCCCACCCTGCGCCCTGCACAGTCCTGTCGGGAAACGGGCGGAGCTGGGCTGGCCCCATGGCACCGGCCACGCCTGCCGGGTTTGATCTGAGGCTCCTCCGGCACCGTGGCAGGCAGGCCTCAGTCTCCCTCTGTGCCTCTGGGTGAAAGCCACCACTCTTGTCTGGGCACCCACCTTGGGGACCGGGGCCCAGGAGCCCAGCGGGGTGTGGTAGCCGGGGCTCAGCTGAGCCGAGGAGGGGTGGCCGCCCAGGGCCGGGGGAGGGGACAGTGTCCCTGACCCGTGCCCGCCCTTGTCCCTGAAATCTCCGCTTTCCGTCGGCCCCAGGGACCAGGCCGGGCAGGCAGGGTGAGGAGGCTGGCCTGGGGCGGGGCACATTGTCAGACCCCAACAAAGGGCCTGAAAGGGCAGCAGCCCAGCAGGGCAGGGAAGCCGTAGAGCCGGTTTGGGGAGCAGGGACTGGACCTGGCGCCTTAGTCCGTGCCCAGCCCCGCTGGGTCCTTCTCCGGGCAGGCTCCTGGGTCGCAGACCCCCTGCGACCAGGGCTCTCCGGGAGGGGGCCAGAAGTGGCCTCACTGCCCTCCCTGGGTGAAGGCTGGGGAATGGCTGGGCATGAGCAGGGCCCCCCTCGCCCTGCGTCTCCCGAGGGCCTCGTCTCTCCGTAGATGGGGAGCCACAGGACGAAGGCGCTTGGCTCAAGCCTGTAGCAGCGAGGCCATGGCGCCACTGGCTGCTGTGAAGCAGCCCCCCAGCCCCGGGTCCCCACCCTCCTTTCCGTTTAGCTGGGGGCCTGGCGGTGCCGGCGGTGCCCGTGTGGTGCTGGTGTTGAATCGGGGCCGCCGTGCATGGCAGCGCTAAGCCCGGCCCCTCGCAGCTCCCACCCCTGTCCCCCACTTTCCATTTCTGCATCTCTGGACATTCAGCCACTCTGGGGGCTCTGCGGCTCCTTTGCCGGCACGTGCGGCTGGTCGCAGGCACCGCTCGAGAGCCGAGGTCTATCGCTGTTTCCCTGACGCATAAGCGTGGGCGAACTGGGTGCCGGGCAGGGGCCTCGCCGACTCTCTCCCAAGAAGTCCCTACTGGAGCCTGAGTAATACCCCAGTTGGCCTCTTGCCGGGGGCTTCGGTAACTCGGAGCCGGTGTGGGGAGGGGAGGAGGGGGCAGGCCCAGAGCCAGCATGCACGGGAGTGGGGCGCTGGCCGCCCCGCGCTGACCTCTGTGTCCTGTCCCTGCAGTTGGGCCACGTGGTCCTGTCCCCGTGTGGTTCCTCTACAGCCTGTTCATGAAGCTCTTCCAGCGCTGCCCCGCCATCACCCTCGGGAGCCCCGACATCAAGTACCCGCTGCGGCTCGTCGACAAGGAGGTGGGAGCGCGTGCGTGTGTCCCTGATAATGCCTGTATGTGTGTGCGCGTGTGTGCCTGATAATGCTTGTATGCGTGCAGCGTGTGTGTGCCTGATAATGCCTGTATGTGTGCACGCATGTGTGTGCCTGATAATGCCTGTATGCGTGCGCGTGTATGTGTGCCTGATAATGCCTGTATGTGTGCGTGCATGTGTGTGTGCCTGATAATGCCTGTATGCGTGCACGCGTGTGTGTGCCTGATAATGCCTGTATGTGTGCGCGGCGTGTGTGTGTGCCTGATAATGCCTGTATGTGTGCATGCGGGTGTGCCTGATAATGCCTGTATGCGTGCACGCGTGTGTGTGTGTGCCTGATAATGCCTGTATGCGTGCCGCGCGTGTGTGCCTGATAATGCCTGTATGTGCGCGCGCGTGTGTGTGCCTGATAATGCCTGTATGCGCGTGTGTGTGCCTGATAATGCCTGTATGTGCCGCGTGTGTGTGCCTGATAATGCCTGTATGCGTGCATGCGTGTGTATGCCTGATAATGCCTGCGTGCATGCGTGTGTGTGTGCCTGATAATGCCTGTGTGTGTGCATGCGTGTGTGTGCGCCTGATAATGCCTGTATGTGTGCACGCGTGTGTGCCTGATAATGCCTGTGCGCGTACCGCAGCGTGTGTGTGCCTGATAATGCCTGTATGCGTGCAGCGTGTGTGTGCCTGATAATGCCTGTATGTGTGCATGCGTGTGTGTGCCTGGTAATGCCTGTATGTGTGCGTGTGTGCGTGCATGCGTGTGCTCATGTGTGAGTGTGCGTGCATGCGTGTGTGTGCATATATGCTGGCGTGATAATGCGTGTGCACGTGTGCTCTGTGAGGCATGTCCGTGTGTGTAAGGACCCATGCTCCTTGTCATGGCGTGGAACCCACTGTCTCCCTGCAGAGGGTCATGTGGAAGACCCCTTCGGGCCCCTGGGGCCCACGTCCCCACTACCAGCTGGGGACAGGTGAAGGGGTACCAGCCCCCTTTCCCAAGGGCTCGGGTCATTTCGGGCTCAGCCCCCGGGTCCCACCCCTGCAAGGTGACTTTTTGGGGGTGAGTGTGTGAGCTGCTTCCACAGTGCCAGGAGCCCCCCACATTCTGGGGGTGTCACGCGGCTGGGCTTGGGCCTGTCCCCTCCCTGCCCTGCCCGAGCCTGGGTGTGGCCCTTGCCTGGTGCCTTTTCCCTTGTTTTGTTTTGTTCTGTCTGACTGGGCCACGCCCCATGGGGTTCTTGGGGCGGCTCCCAGCAGGCTCTGTTTGTGGGTCTCTGCCACGCCCGGGGCCCCAGCCCTGCTGAGCCTTCTTCCTGCCCTGTCTTTCCCTGTGAGCCTCTGGTGGTGAGCTGGGCTGCGCGCAGGTCTGGGGGCTGCTCTGGGCTGCCGCCCCTCCTCCCTTCCGCCCCCTGCCCTTTTTCTGGTGCCTGCAGCTGCCGGCGGGTGTGGCAGGGAGAACTGAGTCACTGGCCCAGTCGCCTGCCCCCGGCCAGCCAGCCTCCACCGCCATGCCAGCCGCTGCCACGTCTCAGCCAGTGGGAAGCAGAGAAGCCCCCGACCCCCCGCCCTTCCGTGCTGACCCCCTTTCTCGCTGCTGAGTCATCGGGCCGGGACCTCTGCCCTTGAAACCGTTTGTTTTCCTGCATAGTCTCAGACTTGTGCTGGTTACTCTGGGCTGGGCCTCTTGGGCGTGTCTGCTGTGCTGGGCCGCTGGGCGCTGGGCTGGGTGGTCCACGGGCCCCACCCCGCCGTGCTCCCTGGTCCCGGCAGTCCCGCTATAGCGTCCCTGTGTCCTTCGTTGAAACGGGTCCTGTGTGCCCCTCTCGGGCGCAGCCACTGACGCTGGGGTCCCCTCCAGGAGCACTGGGGCCCCCTTTGCCCAGAGGCTTTGGTGAGGAGCTGGACACCAGTCCTGTTGTCCAGGGCAGCTGAGTGGACTGTCCAAGGAACAGCCTCCTGAGCCCCAGCCAGGGCTTAGGGACCCGGCACAGCCCGGCCCGCCCCAGGACTGGCCGAGGGCTGAAGTGGGCTCCTCACTCTGCACCGGGCACTACAGCTACCCTGACGCCTGGTCCTCGGGGTCACTGCCTGGACCCCCATAGCCCCCATGGCCTCACTGTCCCCTCTCGGGACGCCCCTCATAGCCCCGCCTCTGTGTAGGTCATCAACCATGACACCCGGCGTTTCCGCTTTGCCCTGCCAACGCCCGAGCACATCCTGGGCCTCCCCATTGGTGAGTCCCTTCTCTCGGAGAGGCGGAGCAGGGGGCTTCCAGGAGGTGGTGACCATCAGGGTCCAGAATGTGAAGGGGGGCCGGAGCGACAGCACAGCGGAGGGCGTTTGTCTTGCATGCGCCGACTCAGGTTCCATCCCCGCATCCCATAGGAGTCATTCCTGAGTGCAGAGCCAGGAGCAACCCCCGAGCGCCATCGGGTGTGACCCAGACTGCGAGGGAGAGGCGGGAGGGAGCCCCGGTGAGGGGTGAGGGGGGGCCGCCAGACACGGTGCCGGCCTCACCCCTGCAGGCCAGCACATCTACCTCTCGACTTCGTGTGGACGGGAACCTGGTCATCCGGCCCTATACTCCTGTGTCCAGCGATGACGACAAAGGCTTCGTGGACCTGGTTGTCAAGGTGCCAGTGCGCGTGAGGTGCTGGGGCCGCCGCTGAGGTCGGGCTCAGGTCCAGAGCCAGAGATGGAGCAGGGACAGCACGCCCAGGGCTGGCCGGGCCTGCAGAGACCCTGTGTCTGCCCCCCAGTAGCACGGGGGTGCCCCAGGCCCCACCAACACAGGGGTCTCCCCACTCCGTGAAGAGGGGGACCAGGAAGGCCGAGTGGCAGGGGCACCGGCCCGAGACAGGCGGCGGGTGAGGAAGAGCCTCGAGGGGCCCCGAGGTCAGGAGGCGGCAGCGGGTGCCCAGGGCGGGCTCTGGTTCTGTTTGAAATCCTGCTGCACCAGGCGACCCCAGTGGAGGGGCGGAGATCAGGCTCCTCCCGCCTGAGCCTGCCACATCGTGACTCAGCTGTGGGGTCAGGGAAGGCCAGCAGGGGCCCATTCCTGCTGGGCCTGGCCCTGAGCCGCGAGCGGTCTCCCCCAGGTCTACTTTAAGGACACACACCCCAAGTTCCCGCCGGAGGGAAGATGTCCCAGTACCTGGAGGCCATGAAGATCGGGGACACCATCGAAGTTCCGCGGCCCCAACGGGCTGCTGGTCTACCAGGGCAGAGGTGACCGCCAGACACGCCTCTCCTCTGGGGGCGCCTCGTGTCCACCGGGGACCTTGGCCAGTACATGGTGGCCCACGGCCCTGCCACCCGGGGCTGACCGAGGAACTCCGGAGGTTTCAGGGTTGAATGGGGTGTCCCTGCCCCTCAGGGGTCCCCACGCTGCACCTCGCAGAGACTGGGGGACCTTTCTTGGTACCCTGCATTTCTCCCTCAAACTGGCCAGGGTCCTTCTGGGGGGCAGGTCCCTTGCGGGAGCAATGAGAGCCGGCCCTCCCCCCCAGGCAAGTTCGCCATCCGCCCAGACAAGAAGTCCAGCCCGTGGTGAGGACCGTGAAGTCCGTGGGCATGATAGCAGGTGGCACAGGTACGTGGGCGCTGCCCCTCCGCACCCCCCGCTGCCGGGCGCCCGCTCAGCCGGCACTGCTGTCTCGCAGGCATCACCCCGATGCTGCAGGTGATCCGTGCCGTCATGAAGGACCCCGACGACCACACCGTGTGCCACCTGCTGTTCGCCAACCAGGTCTGTGTGCCGGGGTGCCCAGGCAGGGTGAGGGGGCCCTCGGGGAGCCCGGCCTGGCCTTGGGAGGGTCTGTGCCTTCGCCTAAAGAACTGGCACCCCAGGTGGGCAGCTGGGGTTGAGGTGCCCGGCCCCTGTGCCCTAGAGGAGACGGGCCCTGATGGGACAGGACCCCCCGACATGCTGGTTCCTTCTTTCTGGAGGTTGAGTGGATGGGTCACAGCTGGTGGTGCTTAGGTCTCTCTCCTGGCTCTGTGCCCGGGTCACGCCTGTGTTTGCTAGAGGGGCCGGCCAGCACAAGGTCTCTGGTCACTCCTGCTTGTGCCACCAGCGCCCCCTGCTGGGGCCTTCTGCTGCCCCGCCTTGTTCTGTCAGGGCCTGGGTCCTTCCTTTCCTGCCCACGGTGGCAAGCCCCTTGCAAGCCCGGGCGGGAACAGAGGGGCTCCCGGGGCTCCTGGCCGCTGCACCGCAGTGCTTCCCTGTGGTGGACGGGGCGGGGGCTGTCTGCCCGTCTGCCCTCCTGACCACTGGCCCGGCCACCTGCAGACGGAGAAGGACATACTGCTGAGGCCGGAGCTGGAGGAGCTGAGGAACCAGCACCCTGCTCGCTTCAAGCTCTGGTACACGGTGGACAGGGCCCCTGAAGGTGAGGCGGGCCGGCGGCTGGGCGGGCGGGGCTGGGGCGTGCTGGGTTCCAGAGCTCATGGGCAGCCTCCGCCTGCCCCCCAGAAACGGAGCACAGCGGGAGGGCGTTTGCCTTGCACACAGCCAACCGGGGTTCAATCCCGGCATCCCATAGGGTCCCCGAGCACCCCAGGAGTAATTCCTGAGTGCAGAGCCCCTGAGCATCGCCGGGTGTGACCCCTAAAAAACTGGGCAGATGGGCTCTGGGGTACCCCATGAAACGTGGGGCCTTCTGGGCGGGTGCTGAGTGGAGAGCTGCCGTCCCGGCCCGCGACTGAAGTCACTGGGTCAGGGGCCAGGACCGCCTGGCTGCCCATGTCCAGGGGCTCAGCAGTGGGGGTGGGGCTGTGGGGGAGAGTCTGGGCACTGTTTGTCTCCCTGCTGGGGCCCTGCGTGGTCCCGGGCATGTGTGCATGTGTGTGAGCGGTGTGTGCATGCGTGAGTACACGTGAGCACACGCAAGAGGCGGGACCGACCGGTGGGTGCAGCTTGTGATCCGCCCCTGGTGGGCCCGGCGCTCAGGCGGACCACCCGCGGCTGTGCTCCACGCCCCTCCCCTCCTCCTGGGGGTGAGCTCGGCTCCGCCCCCTCCGCCCCTCCGCCCCGTGGACTTACTCCCCGGTGGACCGGCCATGGGAGCCACGGGGCTTGTGTGGCTGGGGGTGGGCGCTTGGGGTCACACGCCGCCCCGTGTCCCCACAGCCTGGGACTACAGCCAGGGCTTCGTGAACGAGGAGATGATCCGGCGCACCTGCCGGCCCCCGAGGCAGCCGCTGGTGCTGATGTGTGGGCCTCCGCCCATGATCCAGTACGCCTGCCTGCCCAGCCTCGGCGCGTGGGCCACCTCGCGGAGCGCTGCTCGCCTTCTGAGCGCCGGCCCGCCCGGGAGCTGGTTCCGTCTGTGCCTGGCCCTCCCCTCCCACACAGCTGGGCAGGCCGCCCGCGCCCCGCAGCGTGGACCACCGTCTGGAATCGGCCCGACCCTCACGCCCGAGGGTCCAGCGGGTGAGGGAGTGCGGGCTGGGTAGCCGCAGCTGGCCTGGCCCCTGCCCCCTGCACACCCAGCCCGGGCGGTTCTGAGCTGGCGGCCAGCCTCGGCGGTGCCCACTTCCTCCGCCGTCCGCCCTCCCTGCAGCTTCGCGGCCGGCGTTGCCTTTCGACATCGGCCTGTGCTCGCCTCTCGCGAATCGGCTTTTTCAGTCATTTATGAGCAGAATAAACCGTGGAGTAAAACCTGCCCGAGACTAACGCGCCTCTAGGGGTGGGGGCGGCCGGGAGGCCTGGGGAGGGGCCGGGGCCGTCACCATCGAGAGACCGAGGGAGCTCGGCCGGGCCGCGTTTGACCCTGGCACCACCGGGCCGGGAGACGAGGGCCCGCGGGGGCAGCGGCCAGCAGCGGCCGGGCCCTGGTCCCTGAGGCCTCCTAGACCCGCCAGGGAGTGACCCCTGCGCACTGCCCAAATCCCCTCAACACCACCCAAAAGGGCCATGGTGGACTGGCCGTCTGGGCCTTCCCGGGCCAGCATGTGGGTTCTTGCCTGGCACATGGCGTGGCCACTGGGTCCGATCCCTGGCCCGGCCGAGCCCCACCAGAAGCCTGAGCCCGCCAGGAGTGGACCCGAGCGTCCCCGGGGCGACGGCTCGACCCCGGCACCCCAGGGGTGATTCCGGAGCAACCCCTGAGATCGCGGGTGTGGCCCAAAAAGGAAACAAGGAGTTTTCTTAGTTTTTTCCATCTGGGGAGGCACGGGGGTGGGGGGGGCGGCTGCCCGGTGCGCCCCAAGGAGCAGAGGCCGCAGAGAGGCCGCCGGGCGGGGGCCGCCGCCAGCGACCCCGCGGGGGCTAGAGCAACACCGGGTCGGCTCGGCCAGGGGCGCGACTGACCAGCGGAGGCCCAGGTCCGAGACCAACTGGCGCGGGGATGGCCCTGAGCCCGGCCAGCCGCGGCGGCGTTTCCCTGCTTTGCTCTTTCTGCTGGGCACAGGGTGACGTCAGCACCCCAGGGGAGGGGGAGAAGGACCCCCGGGCTGGCCGCCTTCAGGGCAGACCCGAGAAGAGCCCCTGCGGCGGGGTGGGCGCGGGGTCCGGCCCGCACCACAGCGGCTGGGCCGGGCCGGGCAGTGGACGCTGACCCGCAGCTTCTTCCTTTGGGCATGGGGGTCGGGCAGATCGCGCCTCCCGGGCATCCCGCAAAGTAGGCGGGTCACCCTCGGGGTCGACCTTTACCCGCGCAAAATTCGTCTCACATTCGCAGTGAGGATCCGGGCGTCACCCCGAATCGTTATTTTCCTTACTCATAAGTTTAAGGCATACGGAGATGCGCGCCGGCGCCGGGGTCATGGCTGCCCACCTCCCTTTCCCCTACGGTGAGTCGGGGGGCGCGCGCGAGGACGGCGGCCCGCGGCCCCTCGCGCCGGACCCTGCCGGACCGTCCAGCGCTCGGGGTCTGCCCGTGGAACGCGCTCGCCCCGCCGAGAGTTTCGGGAAGGGCCGCGCGCCCCGCCCTATGCAGATGGAGCCGCCGCGCGGAGGCTCCACGGGAGCCGCCCGCCCCTTCCGGTCCCGCGGGCTCAGCTCACGGGAGCCGCCCGCCCCTTCCGGTCCCCGCGGGCTCAGCTGTCGCAGAGTTGGCCGGAGCGCCGGAAGCCGCCGGTTGCTCGGGAGCGAGCGCTGCGCTGCAAGATGGCGGACATGTCCCTGGACGAGCTCATCCGCAAGCGCGGCGGCGCGGCCAAGGGGCGGTAAGCGGGGCGGGGGCGCGGGCGGGGGCGGGGGCGCGGCGGCGGCGGGCGCGGGCGCGGGGTCGCGGGGGGCGGGGAGGCGGGCGCGGCGGTGGGGGGCGCGCGGGGGCGGGGGCGCGGCGGCGGGGGCGCGGGCGCGGCGGTGGGGGCGCGGGGGCGGGGGGGCGCGGCGGCGGCGGGGCGGGGGCGCGCGGGGCGGGGCGCGGGCGCGGGGGCGCGGGGAGCGGCGGCGGGAGGCGGGCGCGGCGGCGGGGGCGCGGGGGCGGGGGCGCGGGCGCGGCGGTGGGGGCGCGGGGGGCGGGGGGGCGGCGGCGGCGGGGGCGGGGCGCGGCGGGGGGCGGGGGGGCGCGGGGGTGGGGGCGCGGGGGGCGGGGGCGGGGGCGCGGGGGCGGCGGGGCGGGGGCGCGGGGGCGGCGGGGACCGTAGGGGTCGGGGCGCGACCCCAGCCCGTCGCCACCTTCGCGCACCGACCCGCTGCGTGCTTGTGAGCCCAGCGCGACCCCCGGGCGGCCCCAGACCCCCTCGGGGCTCCCGCGGGACCCGCCGCCTCGCGCCCCCGCGGTGGGCGCCGCCCCCGCCTTTGTCCGGGGTCTCGGCCTCGGGGGCGTTGGCGCGGCTCGCGCCCACCCGGCCCGCCCAGACGACGCGGACTTGGGGTCCGGCTTGGACCCGCGGCTCCGAGCTTCAGTCGCGGTTCGCTCGGGCGGCGGGCGGGGAGGCCCAGCAGTGGACACGGGGGGTCCGGGCGGGAGCACCCCCGGGAGCACCCCAGCACCCTTGGCCCCCGGCCCGCATCTTGCTCAGGGGCTGTTTTATTGCTCCTGCTGGGAGGGGCCGGTGGGCTGCACCAGCGGTGCCCGGGCCTGTGCAGGACGTGTGGGGTCATGACGTGTAGACGTGTGGAGTGTAGACGATGGGCCGGAGCGATAGCCCAGCGGGAGGGCGTTTGCCGGTTTGCCTTGTTCGCGGCGGCCCATGCTGGCCCGGTTCGATCCCGGCATCCCATATGGTCCCGAGCACCGCCAGGAGCAACCCCTGAGCATGGCGGGTGTGACCCAAAAAAAGAAAAAGGTGTGTGGAGTCTGACGTGTAGGACGTGTGGAGTCTGACCTGTAGACGTGTGGAGTCTGACGTGTAGACGTGTGGAGTCTGACCTGTAGACGTGTGGAGTCTGACCTGTAGACGTGTGGAGTCAGACGTGTAGATGTGTGGAGTCTGTGACCTGTAGACGTGTGGTCTGACATGTAGACGTGTGGAGTGTGACTTGTAGACCTGTGGATGTGTGGAGTCTGACGTGTGGGCGTGTGGAGTCTGATGTGTAGACGTGTGGAGTCTGACCTGTAGACCTGTGGACGTGTGGAGTCTGACGTGTAGACGTGTGGAGTCTGACGTGTAGACCTGTGGACGTGTGGAGTCTGACATGTGGACGTGTGGAGTCTGACGTGTAGGCGTGTGGAGTCTGACATGTAGACGTGTGGAGTCTGACGTGTAGACATGTGGAGTCTGACCTGTAGACGTGTGGAGTCTGACCTGTAGACGTGTGGTCTGACATGTAAGCGTGTGGAGTCTGACCTGTAGACGTGTGGAGTCTGACCTGTAGACGTGTGGAGTCTGACCTGTAGGCGTGTGGAGTCTGTGACCTGTAGACGTGTGGAGTCTGACGTGTAGACGTGTGGAGTCTGTGACCTGTAGACGTGTGGTCTGACATGTAGACGTGTGGAGTCTGACGTATAGACGTGTGGAGTCTGATGTTTGGACGTGTGGAGTCTGACATGTAGGCGTGTGGAGTCTGACGTGTAGACATGTGGAGTCTGACGTGTAGACATGTGGAGTCTGGCGTGTAGGCGTGTGGTCTGACATGTAAACATGTGGAGTCTGACCTGTAGACGTGTGGAGTCTGACCTGTAGACGTGTGGAGTCTGACCTGTAGACGTGTGGAGTCTGTGACCTGTAGACGTGTGGAGTCTGATGTGTAGGCGTGTGGAGTCTGATGTTTGGACGTGTGGAGTCTGCCCTGTGGACGTGTGGAGTCTGTGACCTGTAGGCGTGTGGAGTCTGATGTGTAGACGTGTGGAGTCTGATGTTTGGGCGTGTGGAGTCTGTGACCTGTAGACGTGTGGTCTGACATGTAGACGTGTGGAGTATGACATGTGGACGTGTGGAGTCTGATGTGTGGACGTGTGGAGTCTGACGTGTAGATGTGTGGAGTCTGACGTGTAGACATGTGGAGTCTGACCTGTAGACGTGTGGAGTCTGACCTGTAGACGTGTAGAGTCTGTGACCTGTAGACGTGTGGTCTGACATGTAGACGTGTGGAGTCTGACGTGTAGACGTGTGGAGTCTGATGTTTGGACGTGTGGAGTCTGACATATAGGCGTGTGGAGTCCAACGTGTAGAAGTGTGGAGTCTGACCTGTGGACCTGTGGAGTCAGGACGTGTGGGCGTGTGGAGTCTGACCTGTAGACGTGTGGTCTGACATGTAGACGTGTGGAGTTACGTGTAGGCGTGTGGAGTCTGACCTGTAGATGTGTGGTCTGACCTGTAGACGTGTGGAGTCTGACGTGTAGGCGTGTAGATTCTGACGTGTAGACGTGTGGAGTCTGACGTGTGGACATGTGGAGTCTGATGTGTGGACATGTGGAGTCTGACATGTAGACGCGTGGAGTCTGACGTGTAGATGTGTGAAGTCTGACGTGTAGGCGTGTGAGTCTGACGTGTAGACGTGTGGAGTCTGTGACCTGTAGAGGTGTGGAATCTGATGTGTAGACCTGTAGACGTGTGGAGTCTGACCTGTAGACGTGTGGAGTCTGATGTGTGGACGTGTGGAGTCTGACGTGTGGACGTGTGGAGCCTACGTGTGCAGGTCGCACCTGGAGGTGGGCAGCGCCCCAGTCTCGCCTTCACGCCCCGCACCTGCCCCTCCGGGTGATCTGCGGGGTGCGGCACAGATCAGGCCGTGTAGACAAACCCTTGGCCTTTGATCACAGAATTGTGTTTCCAAAGCGGGGGTGTTGGGGAGGAAGGGCTAGCAGATCCGAGCCCCTTTAGCTGCCGCGGGAGCAGCTGTGTCCAGCCCGTAGGTGCCGGCTGTCGTCACCGTCGAAGGCCTGCTGGCTCTTGGTTTTGGGGCCACCCTGTAAGTGGGCGGTGCTGTCTCCGCTGAGGCTCGGGGTGCTGGAAGCTCTGGGCACTGTGGCAGTGTCGGAGATAGGTGCAGGCGCCCGGCACCTCCAGGCTCCACGGCCCTCCGTTCACACAAGTTTCCTTTTTAAAGATGGGGGCGCCAAGTTGTGCTCAGGAGACCTGGGGCCAAAGGGGCCTTTGGGAAGCGTCTCTGCCCCTTCGGGGTTACGGGCCGCTGCTATCATGGCCCAGGGCTGCACCCAGCGTTGGGGCCCGGTGGCCGTTGGTAGGATTCGCTGCATCCAGGAGTGCACCTTGGCCCCTGCTCTGTTTCTGTGACCTCGCTAGTCAGGGTTTTGTGTTTTTGTTGTGTTTTTTCCCTGGCTTTGTTCAGGCTTACTCCCGGCTCCCAGCTTGGGGATCACGCCTGGTGCATCTGGGGAGCCCAGGGCAGCAGGACGAGCCCCACCCGCCTTCTCCAGCCCAACTGGAGGGTGTGTTTTTGGTTACTTTTATTTTGTGCTTTGGGCCGTACCTGGTGGCGCTCAGGCTTAGTCTTGGCGCTGCACTCGGCTGTCACTCCTGGTGGGGTTCAGCCCATGTGGGATGCCGGGATCGGCCGGCTTCCTCCTGCACGGCAAGTGCCCTGCCTGCTCTGCTCTCCAGTTTTGTTTGCTTATTGTTGATTTTTTTGGGGGTTTTGCTTTTTTGAGTCACACTCGGCAATGTTCAGGGGTTACTCTTGGCTCTGCGCTCAGGAATTACTCCTGGCAGGGCTTAGGGACCATGTGGGATGCCGGGGATCAAACCGGCTTGGCCACGTGCAAGAAAACACTCTCCCTGCTCTACTGTTGTTCTGGCCCCTGGTTTTTTTTTTTTTTTTTTTTCGCTTTTTGGGTCACACCGGTGACGCTCAGGGGTTACTCCTGGCTCTGCACTCAGGAATTACTCCTGGCGGTGCTCGGGGACCATATGGGATGCCGGGATCGAACCCTGACCGACTTGGACCTGCCACATACAAGGCAAACGCCCTACCCGCTGGACTATCACTCCGGCCCATGTTTGTTTATTTTAAGTGAAGGAATTAGCCTCCTGTTTCCTGGTGAGGATCTGTCCGTTACTGTGGAGATTGGGTTGGAAAGAGCCCCACAGGGCAGGCATGGTAGGACCGGCTGGATGCTGTGGATCAGGTAACTTGGGTCGCGCTGCCGGCAGAGGGGTGGGCTCATGGGGCGGGCCCCTAAAACCTGTGGCCGTCCTGACAACGCGAGAACCAGCGACATTTCCCTCACACAGTCAGTGGTCTTTCACCTGCTTCCTGGGAGAAATTTTAGGACTAAGGATGAAACTCCGCACGCACTAGAGAATTTCCCTTGCATGTGTGATGTCCTCCATTTGTTGCGTGTGTGACATCCTCGATTTGGTCCCTGGCATCAGCAGTTAAAAAGAGGCGAAATAACTGTCCTTCAGGATCTCTTTTTTCTCTTGGCCACGCCCAGCGGTGCTCAGGGGTTACTCCTGGCTCTGCGCTCAGGGTTGCTTCTGGACAGGCTCCGTGAATGATGGAATGGGACCTGGGTCAGCTGCCTGCATGGCATGTGCTCTACCCGCTGTGCTATTTATTGCTCCGGCCCAAACTTCACAGTTTCTTGTCTGTTTTTGTTTGAGGCTTGGAGCCACGCTTGCTTCTGTGTAGGGGGTTGCTGTTGGTGTTCAGGGCCCAGGCAGGTGGCCACAGCCACAGCGGGAGCCGGCGTCCCGTCGGGCGGGCTGTGACTCACGAGATTGCTGAGCGATTGCTTTCCTTGCATGTCTCAGGTCCTGAGTTCAGTCCCTGCTCACACACACAAACCACGTTTACGTTGCATGGAGGAAGAGGGGTTGGGGCGATTCTACAGCAGGAGGTTCGGCCTTGCACCGCCAACTGGGCTCCATCCCCAGCACCCCATATCAGCCACATGGTTCCCCAAAGCCCTCCAGGACTGATCACTCCTGAGCACAGCCAGGAGTAAGCCCTGAGCATCACCAGGTGTGGGTGGCCCCAATCAAACAATGACAAAAATTGGGAGAGCCTATGGCTGTTTTCAGTGGAAGTGGCTCAGGCGAGTCTGGGCAAGAGTTGGTGACCCCTCCCGCGAGGTCGTGGTGTTGCTCTGGAGCGAGCAGTCTTGTTAGCCCACGCGGGACTTGTCAGGCTCTTGGACTCTCTCTGCCCCTGGCTCATCGCTGGAAGGTTTTCAGTTTGTGTAAAATGAGAAGGGGGGAGGGGGAGGAAATTCACTCGGGGTTGATGAGAGACTTTCTCTGGGGGCCGCAGAGGTGTCGCGGCGTCCTGAGCTGCTTCCTTTGGCGCGCGGTGATCACTGTTGATGCAAGGCGGCGGGTTAGCAGCCCTGGGGACCGTGGCTGTGCGTGGGGCCTGGACTCACTGCTCGTCGCCTTGCTTGGTGCGAGGAGACGCCGCTGTAACGGACGGGCATCCAGCCGCCCTGCGCTTGGACAGAATAATGGCGCTTTGGGGGGGCCTCCGCAGTGCTCTCGGGTTATTCCTGGCAGCGCTTGGGGGACCGTGCCGGCGGTGCTGGGATTGAACCATGTCCTGTGTTCCCTCCCCACTGTGTCGCCCTCCGGCCTCAGAAGTATCTTTTAATGAAACGCCTGCACAAGACTTGGAAGGCTAAAGGGTCCACTTGTGTTTCTGTGTTCTTTAAGGCACCTCGCCCACGTTTCTCAACCGTCTGCCCTAACCCAGAGCCCCCTGGAGGCTGGGGATGGCTCTGGGCGGGAACCCGGATCGAGCTTCACACTCCTGGGTGTCACAGGCAGTGAGTAAATCCACCTTGCTGCTCTGCCCTTCACAGCCAGAGCATGCGGGGGGGCCGCCTGCCCACACAGCCCTCCCTGGTCTTTGTTTGGTTCTCGTTTGTCGGGTTTTAGGTTTTTGGTCACGCCTAGCGATGCTCAGGGGTTACTGCTCCTGCTGTGCACTCCGAGTTTCTCCAGGCAGTGCTCAGGGCACTGTGTGGCATGCTGGCTGGAGCCCTGTTACTCTGCGGCCCCACATAGCAGCGTCCTCCAGGGCCCCGGCAGTAGCGGCGTGCCTGGCTGGGCCTCCACACGGGGCTCCAGCTCTCTGGGCATGCTGGGGCATGTGCGATGATCGAGAGCCCCTCACGCCTGCCCTCTCCCGATGCTTTCTGAGGCCCAAGGGCAGCTCGTCATGGAATGTGTCTGCGGGAGGCCACGGGCTTTGTGAGACCCTCAGCAGGTCTCAGGGCATAATTCACTCTTCCGGAGACCTGCCCGAGTTGGGTGTTGTTTGAACGATCCTGATGACTGGCGTCCGCCTTCCCAGCAGCACCGCTGCCTGCTGGGATCAATAGCTGCTCTTCAGGCCGAACACCGAGACCCTGAGAGCTGCCCTGAAAGCATGAAAGTGCTGGTGTGGCCGGAAGCTGCAGGCGGGAATGGAGGGCGGGAGCTCACTGCGTGCATCAAGCTGCCTCCCTCCGCACCTCAGTGTCGTTAAATAGATTCGAGTCCGGCTGAAGCTTTCCTGCAGCCTTTCTCGGCCGACTGCTGTACGCCAACAGCCCTCTGTCGGCGTGTAAGCGCCGTGCGCCAACAGCCCTCTGTCGGTGTGTAAATGCCATGCGCCAACAGCCCTCTGTCAGTGTATAAGCGCTGTGCGCCAACAGCCCTCTGTTGGTGTGTAAATGCCATGCGCCAACAGCCCTCTGTCAGTGTATAAGCGCTGTGCGCCAACAGCCCTCTGTCAGCTTGTAAACGCTGTGCGCCAACAGCCCTCTGTCAGTGTATAAGCGCTGTGCGCCAACAGCCCTCTGTCAGTGTGTAAACGCTGTGCGCCAACAGCCCTCTGTCGGTGTGTAAATGCCATGCGCCAACAGCCCTCTGTTGGTGTGTAAATGCCATGCGCCAACAGCCCTCTGTCAGTGTATAAGCGCTGTGCGCCAACAGCCCTCTGTTGGTGTGTAAATGCCATGCGCCAACAGCCCTCTGTCAGTGTATAAACGCTGTGCGCCAACAGCCCTCTGTTGGTGTGTAAATGCCATGCGCCAACAGCCCTCTGTCAGTGTATAAATGCTGTGCGCCAACAGCCCTCTGTTGGTGTGTAAATGCCATGCGCCAACAGCCCTCTGTCAGTGTGTAAACGCCGTGCACCAACAGCTCTCTGTCAGTGTATAAGCGCTGTGTGCCAACAGCCCTCTGTCAGTGTGTGGCGCTGTGCGCCAACAGCCCTCTGTTGGTGTGTAAGCGCTGTGCGCCAACAGCCCTCTGTTGGTGTGTAAATGCCGCGCGCCAACAGCCCTCTGTCAGTGTGTAGCGCCGTGCGCCAACAGCCCTCTGTCGGCGTGTAAACGCTGTGTGCCAACAGCCCTCTGTCGGTGTGTAAATGCTGGGCTCACATGGCCAGGTCACACCTTGCTGAACACCTGGAGCTGCGATGAGCTGAGGCACGGTGGGGAGGCGCTTGCTTGCACGCAGCTGAGCCGGGCTCAGTTCGGGCACCCCAGGTGCTCCCTTGAGCCCTGCCAGGAGGTGAGCCCCAAATACAAAAACTATAAAAGCAGTTAGAAACAGTTTAGGCTCCTGTGAGTTCTTGGTTCTTTCTTTTTATTTTTCTTTTTTTTTTCTTTTTTGGGTCACACCCGGCGATGCTCAGGGGTTATTCTTGGCTCTTTGCTCAGGAATTACTCCTGGCTGTGCTGGGGGACCATATGGGATGCCAGGGATCGAACCCAGGCTGGCACAGGCTGGCTGCGTGCAAGGCAAACGCCCTACCTGCTGGGCTATCGCTCCAGCCCCTCTTGGTTCAATTTTAAACAGCCATTGCTGCTTATCAGAAAAGGGGCTTCATTGAAGGACCTGAACACAGTAAGTTCTCTCCGGCCTAATCTCCCTTTCTGAGGGTTTACTCAGGCGGAATGGCATGGACCAAAGGAAAACGTTCATTGCTTTTTCAGTGGGGAAGGCGGGCTGAGGCCTGTCTCGGCTTCTCAGCGGTCTTCCCGAGCTCTGCGAGTGACTCTGGTGAGCTACTTGCCAGGCAAACCCCTTCCCGCTGTGCTGTCACTCTGGCCCGGCTTCTTGTTTGTGGAGTGCCTCCACGTAACTGTGGTATGACCAGAAGTCACGGATACAGAGTCGCACACGCATGTGGGCACTGGGGTTTGGGGTTAGGTTCTTGGCTGGGTGTGTGGCGTGCATGTCTGCATTACTCAGGGCTTATTCCTGGCTCTGTGCTCAGGGATCACTCCTGGCAGGGCTCGGGACCATGTAGGGTGCGGAGATCCAGCCCAGGTTGGCTCTGAAAAGCGCCTTATCCCTGTACCATAAAGAAGAAAGGCCTCTTCTTTGCAGGGTCAAAATCAGCCTCTTGCGTTGCTGCAGAGCAGGGCGTGCTGCTCCTTAAGCCAAGACACAGAAGCAGCAGGAGGATGAGGTGATGGGGCCAGGTGCTGGGCGCCTGCGGACTGGGCTGGGACCCAAACCTGGCTGGAAGCTTAGGCCTTGCGTCTTCAGGGAAAGGGAGGGCCCGAAGCCATGAGACCATGATTCAGTGGGCATGTTTCCTGGAGCAAACGACAGCATAAATCCCCAGCAGTCGGGTTTGAGAGCGTCCTGCTTGGCGGCTTCCAGCAGTGTGGCCCGTGCGTCCCGTGCCGGGGTGCTCGTCTTCTAGGCGCCTTCTAGCTCTCTCTCCGATCTGCTTTTGGTCACAGCAGTGGTGCTCAGGGCGTACTCCTGGCTCTGCTCTGGGGGCGTAATGTGCTGTGGATCAAACCCAAACCAGCCGCTCACTTTGCCTCCGTGTTGTCTCTCCAGCACCTGCTCCTGTGGGGGGGTGTGTGTTCCTGGGGCGGAGCTGCTCCCTGCGCTCCTGGTTTGTGTGTTCCTGCTGCTCCCCATCGCTCCTTGCGGGACCACTCAGCACTTTGCATGTAGTGTTGAAACTCCAGCAAAGTCCATGCTCTGACCCACATTGTCATCGGTAGTGAGCTGCTCTAGCAAGTTAGCAAACAGTTGGGGCTGTGGAGCCCTCGGTCTAGAGCTGGGTGAGCCCGTAAACAGCCCAGGACTCCTGGGGCCAGAGTGTCACGTGCAGGAGCTCTGTGGGTCTGCGCCTCCAGCTGTCTGTCAGAACAGAGGTGCAGGCCCGCCGTGTCTGGGCAGCCCAGCTGGGCTCCTGTGCAGCAGACAGTCCCACGGCGACTCCTCCCAGCCGGCCTGTGTCTTTGGCTCTGCGCCAGAGCACTGTTTCTTGGTTCTCAGTCGGGGCCGGCAGACTGGCTGGGCACCCTTGGTCGTCATTGCCCCTCTGCCGCTGTAAGTGGACATCATACTGTCCACCTTGTGGAGAGCGAGAGTACGGCTGTGCGGGAGCTCTTGAGACAGTGGGTGCTCTCAGATGGGGGCTTCAAGTTGGGTGTTGCTTTTTGCGGGACTTGGCAGTGGAGATATTTGCTGGAACATGGCATCTGGAGAGCAGAGCCGGCCTGTCTTCTCGTGGGAGAGGGTCTGCTTCTGGTCTGCGGACAGGGCCAAAGTGAGGGCCGTCAAATGGGAAAGGTTTGTTTCCTCAGACAGGAAGTGGCGCTCGGAGCTGTCTGGAGCTGTCGGCTCTGCCCCAGCCCCGCCTGCACAGCCGCACTGCCCTGAGGCCACTCACTCTGCCTTTGTCCCGCAGGCTCAGCCTCAGACCTGGACTTGGCATCCGGGCCCGGGGCGGGCTCCAGCAGGGCCTTCCCAGCCCACCACGCGCACAGCCGCTTTCCAGCAGAGATTCGACGCTCGGCAGAAGATTGGCCTGACTGATGCCCGCCTCAAGCTGGGCGTCAAGGATGCCGGGAAAAGCTTTTTGCAGAAAGATGCTCGGTTCCGGATCAAAGGGCAAGTGCAG